>JAQFVV010012416.1:2699593-3014593 GCA_028023455.1 Epiperipatus broadwayi | reverse complement strand
ACTTTAAAAAGAATATAATAGTAAAACCTGTATTTGTGTTAAATTAGAGTGAGTATCAAATATTAAATATTAGATGTCATGGTTGACAATAATGCATTATCGAATCCTCATATTGAAAATTTAATAACAACATTTAGATACTTTATATTTGTGTTTTATAAATTTATATAAATATTACCTTCAAACATCTTTATAATGATTTACAAAGGTATTGTGTGAATCATTGCTCAGGTATGTAATTACATTTCATGGTTTACCTTTTTGTTTTAACTAGCAATGACTAATTGAACTTTAATAAAGATTACTAAGTCTAATTTTTAATAATGGTTAATAGCATTGATTCACTATAATCTTTTTTGTAATTTTATATGAGTTATTAACTTTCCTTATGCCATTATAATTAGAAATAAGTACCTGGAGACATGAATTAAGAAAAGTTTGAAATTTTTTTACTGGGAAGTGAGATATATGAACTACATCAGGGCAGGATTTTCAATATCTTATAAGCAATATCATAATCATAATGATGAATCTGTGAAGTCTAGAAAAGAGGTGTGATATAAATGCTATGTAAATTATATGTAAATGAGTTGGTCTACATGGCCCACTTTTTAGAGAGGGGGAAGGCATTGGCATTATTTGCAATATGCCAGGTTTCCTTTACTTTATACTTTGCATCATTTCTTTTTAAGTCTATGACTATTGCTAGTGTAGGTTCAATTGCATGGCCAAGCTGGTTTTCATGGTCATGCATTCAAATCCACACTAGTGGCAGTCATTTGCTTAAAAAGAAATGGCATTAAGTGTATAAAGTAAAGAAAATCTGGCATATTGCAAATAACACCAATGCCATTAACAAAAAAGAATCCTATTTTCCCCTGTCTAAAAAGTGGGCCATGTAGACCAACTCATTTACATATGTTTTATCCAATTTATATAGCATTTATATCACACTCCTTTTCTAGACTTTGCAGATGTGTCACTATGATTATGATATTGCTTATAAGACCTTGAAAGCATGGCTAGCAGATTATAGTACATGTATATAATAAGTCCCACCCTGAGGGAGTTTGTATATCTCATTTTCCAGTAAACAATTTTTAAGCTTTTCTTAACTCATGCCTCCAAGCACTTATATCTAATTACAATCTTTTTTGTGAAAATAAAATCCTACATTTTGATAAATTATTAAAATACATCATTGCTTTTAACAATTATTTTTATAAAAAAAAAAAAAGTATAGAGAGAAAATTGTCAACATTTTTTTTCTACGAAATAAATAGTGCTTACAGAATTGTAGTGTCATGTAATAACTATGATGATGAAGATAAAGAATATTAAACATTTAAAACGTTTACTAGTTTATCTGAAAATTTAAAAAAATTAGAAACGTTTAGAGAACTGAAAACAATACTGAAAAAATTACATTATCGAAGGATATTTTTTTTCCCTTCCGTTTTCATTATTGTATTATCTATTGATAATTTCATGACTTTAAATATATTATGAATTATATATACTGTATTTGCAATCATTTTTTTCTAGTATATTTGTTTTGGATTTTTATTAGTGTTTATTTTTATATTGTATTTTATACCCTATTTAAAAACTAAATAAGATTATTAGGAATTTATATAGATAAGTATATTGAAATTTAATTAAGCATAAAATGTATTATATATAGCCATTTCTTCTGTAGATATTTATTTTGAATTTGATGTTATAGTTAGTTTTCATCCTATTAAATAAGCTTATTAGGAGTTCAAGCAAACAAAAATACTAAAATTGAATTACGTATAAAAATTTATTGTAATTATAGATAATATATTATAAACAGTGAGGATTGCCAATTCCTCTACAAGCTTTATGATAAATGTTATAAAATAACATTAAATGCATTATATTAATGAATCTGTTTGAATTTTCTTAATGAGCATGTAGTCAAGCGTTGTTATCTGAGAGGTCAGCGCAGCAGCCTTGCAAGCAAGCAGTTGGTTGCAGACGGCTGTTGTGGGTTCGCCTCCCGCCCGATGCTATGATATAGGGAAAAAAGTTGTTCTTGATGTGTATTACTTTTTTGATGACCATACTATGCATAAATGTATTGTATAAATATTTCAATAAATAAAATTATTATTGATATTATTCTAATTGGTGATGGTGGTGGTGGCATGGTGGAAATGGTATTATTACTGTACACACACTATAAAACAAAATAAAATTAATAATGCAATTCATTGATGATATAAGCATCACTATTTGCAAAACCCCTCTTTCAATAATCCTAATGGAGACTTTAACATGTTTTATACAGATTTTATCTCCAGATTTTTTTATTATATTATTAGGCCATTTATCAAAACAGAAGCTTTCTTTCCATAGAAATTTATTTTATTCTATACCCAAAAATATTTCTTCCTAGTTGATCTCTTCTTTTACTTACCTGATCTCCACTTTGTCATTTAACTTCTCTAATACTGTTCAGTTTTTCTTACCATTCCTCCTCAATGCAAAAGTCATAATCATTTTTAAAAATCTACCAATTCTCCTTAAGGGTAACTCAGTGAGAATACTACCCAAATCAGCCACCCCTAAAGCCATTTTATCTGAAATATATGTAAATTTTAAAAACATCATGACATTTATTGGGATTATGACAATGAAATATTTCAGGGTTGTTAAGGATATAAAATTTAAGATTATTGCTGGAACAAATTTCAAACATGTTGATATTGGTTTAGTAAATTTTCATATATGCACATGAAAGGATTGTATATTTTCTAAATGCTTTTATTTTTAAAGGGTGTTAATGATTAATTAAAATAGAACTAAAACAAATATTAATTTCAATTGATTGTAAACATAATTTTTTTAAATTTGAATAAAATTTTATTTCCTCTTGATTATAATGGTTCCTTTTTTAAAAAAAAACACTTCTTTCATAAACAAAATAATATTGGAATTGATTTTTAATCAGCTGTCCATTCCCTCTAAAATGTTATACTGGCTGAGACACTGTCTTTATTCTCCACTTTAAATAGGAATAATTACAAAAATATCAGAATACTAAAAAATAAAAATAAAATATATAAAAATATTTACTATACTCTAAAATAACAACAAATACTTGTCTTCAACCCCAACTGATGCTTTTAAATTTAACTTATAATAAAAATGGGGGGGGGGTATCCAGAAATTAATTAATTCAGTCATTAATTTTTGAAACAAGTGATTAAATTAATTAATTTCAGAATGCCTCATACTTTTGTTTCAAGTTAAATATAAAAATCTCAATTGTGTTTGAAGAAATCAATTATTTTAGGGGTTTTTGGTGCACAGTAAATAAAAGTGTTTATTATAAAATATTATAAATATTATTCATTGGTGTTACTGCAATAATAATATCCAACAATGAATCAAACTTTCTTTAAACTTTGAGAACATATTGTTGAACCATAAGAATTGATATTCAATGACAATCTAATACCATGCAATCTTCTGCACTTAATGAACAAAAACTTTGCGTACTTTACATCCTAATACTTCTTATATAAATATATAAACTTGGAGTTAAAATTTTTATATGTTTAATTAAATAATAAAATGTGTTTGCACAAGTGTAATCTCATTGTCCTAATCAAAGTAGATGTTTCATGATATAAAATACTTATAATGACTGCACTAAATATCAGTCTAAATATCTATACACAAAATCAAGAAAAAAAAGAAGGGAAAATTTAAAAAATGCAAAAACACAAGGCAGAAAACTGTTTATAGTGGAAAACATACCTCGTCTTTAATGAACCAATATTGACAATAAGGTAAACAGATATTTTATTTATATTGGAACAAATTCTGATCTTTAAAGAGCTAACTTTTAAATTCACAAGAAAGCAAGAGATACTCTTGGTTAGGCATGATTTCCACTTAATCTGCTCATTCTATTATCTACTGACTATTGATCTTTTTACTTTTTTCTTTTATACAACAAAACAAAGCAGATGCAAGCATAGTAAATTTTCTAACATAATTAAGTGAAATCAAGGATTAGATGTCTATAATTATATTACAAAAAGTCTGAAGAAAATACTCTTATATATAGAAATATTAATTTATCAGTAAGTTTTCTTTGCAAAATATTTCTGTAAACAAGTTTTATGTGAATATTAATAGACTTAGAGAAATAAAATTTATGCTGGTTTTATTTGTCAGTTTGGCAAAAAAAGAATGCAGTAATTTAATAACAGTAGGCGATTGAATAAAGACCTGAGGAAGATACCTCCCTCCCTATTATGTTGATGTGTGTTTCTATAAATATGGCTTTAAAAAAAGAATGCTTACATATTCACACTTCACAATTTCTAGTTTAGTAAATGATTCGTAATAATCATTACTGTATTTATCTAAAATGGATGGTGTCATAGATATGGGTTAAGTTAGTTTGACACTTGTAATTAAAGATGTAATTATTCATTTCAACAAAAATTTTATTAATAATAAATAGTGATTACATACTAATAAAGGATAGATAAATGACTAAATTGTACAATAATATGATTGTATAATGTTCTATTTGTCATCTGGATAGATTTTGTTATGAGAGTACAGTTGTTATACTCTTATGTGGTTAGGTATAGTGATGAGATTCTAAGAACTTGTTTAATGGAATAAGCATTTTTTATATAAACATGAATATTTTCTTTTAGAATTTCCTATTCTATAATGCTGGGTAGGTGGGAGTTGATAATCAGGAAAAGGATAGCGCAGTTAAAGACCAGGTATCATCAAAGACTTTACTGGAGGCCAGGAGCTGGTCACGTTTCTTGATTTTTTTGAGTGTTTGATAAAACAATGGTATGATTTGTGGCAGGGGTAATTCCATGAGAGTTTTGCATCTCACTATCCATATGGAATAAAGGACAAAGGTAGAAAGCCTTATTATTGAAAAAAAAACCATTATGAATGGCATTTTCAAGTGAGAAAATCAAATCAGGTCTTATGTTGGAATTAATTATAATTATATCTTTCAGTGTTTTAAGTCTTGGGCACCGGTGTATAATATGGTCTATGGTTTCATCTTCACGAGCACACAGACCCATATAGGATCAATGCTGGTAAAACCTCTTCGGTGATAAAGGAACCAATTGGTGGAAGCGCATTAAGATTTATTTTAATGATGAAGTCCAGGAATTTGGGTTCCAGACTCCATCTTTTGAAGTGTGAAATGAGTCTTTGGTTGGTTACTTTTAGGCTGGTTTTAATGGGTTGTTGATTATAGTTGATTATATTGTATGCTTCCCATAAGGTGATTTTTTTGTTAAGGTTACAGGGCATTATTGGGTTATAAAGTTGTAGGTGGTCTATTAGGGAGGCTATCCATGAACTGGCAGAGGGCGGAGGATGATCTGTCGGTGTAATTTTTTAATAATGTTGGAGTATCCACAGGAGAGGATCAGATTATGTAGAGTGTTGTGTGTTTTCTGTAAAATGATTGCTTGTATTGAGTGGAATGACAGTCCATTGAACCTGCGTGGTCGTTGGATGCCTCGCAAGCTAATAGCAACTGTCCTTCCTCTCCAGAGAAGTTTGGTACATAATCGGTTGATTTTATTTTGAAACTGTTTAGACATTTTTACGAATGGAAGATAATATGAGATTTTTGGCATTATGATCATGTTGAGGAGGCCAACCTTTCCATATAATGAAAGGTATACTCTAGAGAGTGATGTGGTGATGGCTTCAGTTGAATGGAGGATTGCATCTTGAATCTCTCTTGCCATTGCAGTTGGTGTTTTGAAGATTGGGAAACCTAGGTATCTTTGGGGTTTTGCAGAAAAGGGAGAGTTAATTTGTTTACCAGACATAATCTTCCAGATGGAAGATTTGTTAAAGTTTATTTGTAGGCCAAGTTTCACTGTATTTCTGTTTAAGATGTTCATGAGATGGGGAAGGTATTTAATGGTGGGAAGAACAACCATGATGTCATCTATATATGCAAAAACATTGAAGTTTTTATTGAGAGAGGGAAGGAAAATTCCAGGGAGGTTTTTTTCTATATCCATCAGAAGAGGGTTGATGTATGCTGTGAAGAAAAGGGCACTGAGTGGAGATCCTTGAGGGATCGACTTGTATGGCTTGAAGCCTGGTGTGATCTTGCCATCCAGAGAGAGAAAAATCTCTCTGTTGTTGAGCAGATTGCTGATCATCTGAACAATCCCGGCTGGAATGTCGTATTCCAACAGAATATCCAGGAGGATATTTATCTGGACTGAATCAAATGCTGCCACAACATCCAGCTGGACAGCAATAGGTTTTGATTTACGATGTCCTCTGATGTAATTGAATAGTGCAGTTACATTGGACATAGCATGCGAGGTTGATGATCCCTTTTTTCCGTATTGGTTTGACGAGATATGGCTAAGGATTTGAGTTTGGATTTGATCTTTAATGACTGACTCAATTATCTTGATAAGCAATGGGGTCATGGAAATTGGCCGGATATTGTTAATGTCGTTTAGTGGTTTTGCTTTTTTAATAAAAGGCATGAGTGCCACTGGGTAAAGATCTGTTATGTTTCTGTTACCGGAGGCTAGGTGATCAATCATTTTTTTAATAATTGGCACAGTGAATTGACTGAGGTGTTTGAGAAGGAAATTTGGGATGCCATGAAGGCCAGGATGAATGCCGTCAGGGAGAAATGTTATCTTCTTTTTGATTTGGAATTCTGTGATGCCATGTTTGCCGGGGTCACCAGCATCCAACCAGCTGTTTATAGGAGGAGCCCCATCTTTTTGCATTAATTGGCAGAATTGTTTGCTGATGTGCTGCATCATTGGAAAGACAATGAGATTGGTTCCATTAGAATTAATGGATAAGGGAGTGATTTGTTTTCTATTGTACCCCAGTGCCCATCTAAGGTAGTCTCTCGTCCAGCAGTGTTGTTGTGCTAAGAAACATTTGGCTCTTCTGATGGATAAATATTCTGCAAGGGACTTTTGCTTGATTTTTGTAGAGATTTTTAAGGAAGATGATTTTTCTGTATTTGTGAAATTTTGCTGTAAAGCTTGAAGTTGTATATTAATGTCTGTTAGATCATTTAGAAGGCCATTAGGTCCTTTGATTTTCTGGCGTGGTGATTTAATATGGATTGTAGTATTCGATGAAGGAAAACCAGCCTCCTCAGCAGGAAGGGAAAGGATGTTTATTTTCTGGAAAAGGATGTATGCTTCAGATACTATTGCTTCGGTCATATTTGATTGGGTGATCATGCGCATGGTTTTACCAGGTCCATCAATAGGTGCAGGGATTGAAATAGGTGTAAGTTGTAAGATTAGAGCCATATGATCAGAGAAAGCAACAGGGGCCAAGGCTGCATCAAGGTTGAAATGGAGGTCTGGGGTGTAGTAAACCAAATCAATCAGGGACTTTTTAGTTTTAGTATAGAAAGAGTAGGCTTCGGGAGGGAAGAAGCCCTCTCCACACATTAATCTGCGATTTATTAGATGCAAAAATCTCTTGTTGAAGTCATTGTATGTGGTGTTAAAGTCTCCCAGAAGAATAGTAGGGGAGGCTCTGTTAGCATTGATGGCATTTAGGATGTGGATTATTTTTAGATATTGAGAGGTGTCTTTGGCTGTATATATAAGCTATGATGATCGGATAACCCCAATAGTCTATTTCTATGATAATAATATTGGCATCTAGGAATGGAATGCTAAAACTGTTTGGTGGTGTTGACTTGCTGAGAAGAATACCGACTCCACCTAAAGCAGAATGGCCTATGGAAAATCTAGTAAATCCGAGAGTTGAGAGAAGAGATAGTATTTTATGATCGGTCTTATGGTGATATTTAGTTTCACCCATAAGAAGTATATGAGGGGAGCAGAGCGAGAGCCAGTTTTTAATAGCTAGAACTCTATCAATTGAGTTGATGCCGAATGTTAATGCCAGCAATTTTGCAGAACATAAAAGATTAATCCAAACCATCCTCAGCAAAGTGTGCCAAGTCAATGTGGGACCTCTCCATGTTAATGAGGTCTGATGTTGTTTGGCAATCAGAGTCTTGTGATTGAATTTGTGGATGGATTGGTGATATAGTTGTTGGTTGAGGAAACGCATCCATGAAGTCTTCGGTGTCTGATGAAGTAGTGTAATCTGTCTGAGATTCGTCAGAAGGATCAATGGTATCAATGGTTGTAGGATCCATGGTTTTCCTCTTTTTTTCTATGGATTTGCGAGGCTTTGTGCTTGATATATCTGAAATTTGTTTGTTAGAGGGTGGAGGTGAGTAAAGTATCAGATGGGCGCTATCATCATCAGAGCTTGATTTATCTGAACGAATTGATTTTCTTTTATTTTTCTTATTTGTATTTTGGGTATTTGTTGTGTCGGTTTTTTGAGGGTTTTGAAGTTTAATAGTGTTTTTTTCATTTTCCTGTTCTTTTGATAAAATTGTTTTTTTATTGTTATAGGAATTTGTTTTAAATTTTAGACCTGAGTCATTTTCGGTTTGCTGTAACTGTTGGGAAACATTAACTATGCTGACTTTCGGGTTGAGTGTTTGACAAGTCTTTTCATCTGGATGGTTAATTATTGTAGGAGTTGAAGATGTAATTATTTAAGATAAAACTGAATAAGATTATTTACTGCTCATTCTATAAAAAAAAAAAAACTCTTGTTTAAACACTGAATCAAGAAGAAAAAAATTCAAAAGATTATATTATATCTGAATATAAAAAGTAATTAATAATGAACGAAATGTAAATCAGTTGTAATTAAAAGTTACAAATCGGCTTTAAAAATAACCTTCCTGTTCTTTAAAAAAAATTAAAAGTAAGAATAAGTATTAGAAATAAAAGCAGAATTATGCAATAGGATGAAAATTAAAAATTGACTTTCTTTTTCACCTTTTTCAGCTAAGAATTGGCTATGCTAAACAACATGAAAACGTAATGAAATTAGCATTTAAGCAGGTAGTAAAAGCAGTAGAAAGAATTGAACAAATATTAAGTAATTGAATTTTAAGAGCTTCGTTTCCTAAATATACATTAGAGATATTAAGCCCATTTGAGATGTGGTGGACAATTATTGGTATGCTCATGCATATAATATGTTGTTTGTTTTTATATCATCTACATTTAAAATGTAGCTTAAATTAGACGAAACAAATATTTAAGATTAGTATAAACTATAATATACTTAGACTTATTTCATCTTATAATATACTTGTAATTTGTTTTATAACGGAAATTCCAAGAGGAAGTGCATTGTTAATGCTTTGTCAAAAATGATCGTCTCACCTCATCAGTCAAGATAAGAATGTGCTTACAATAATATTTCAGCAAAAATGGTAAAATATCATTTAAAGATTACATGTCAGACCAATGCCTCTCCAACAGCCATTCTTTATAGAGAAATATCAAACATCAGATTTGCCTTTTGTTGGGTGATAAGGTTTTGAGAAGTTTTCTATTCTTGTGTGATCCTCTGTTAATAATATTGAAATCAAATACCTATTTTCTGATCAATATTGAATGGTTATCTGGGATAGTTAGTAAATGAGTATTTAGAAATTTTTAGATAGAGAATAAAGTAAGATAAAAGTATTCAAACACTCATCCACTAATAATTGATAAGTTTTGAAAGTCATGCTTTTTTTTTAAAGAGCTGAAGAAGAATCATTTTTTTTAAAATACAGATGCCATAGTCTCAGCATTTATCAGAACATAACATATCCTTCATCACTAGAAAACAGTGTATAATATTATAGTTATACATATATACTCATTTAACCAATACCATTTATAAAATATGACTATATGGTGTAAACAATCTATTTGGGGGGGGGGGGGAACAACCTAAACTTGTTTGCAATGCAAAACCTTTTGAAGGTATACTTGATCTAGACATGAACTTCAGGTCATATATATGTTAAGTCAGTACCCTCATCACTAGAATTCTTATTCTGCAATAGTTATATTTTAAGATTGTTCTTACTTTAACCAAATATCAACATGTTTGAAATTTGTTCCAACAATAATCTTAAATTATGTATCCTTAACAACTCTGACATATTTCACTGTGATATTCCTAATAAATGTCATGATATTTTTAGAATTTACATATGTAAATATTGAAATACAATAGTTTTTTCTTATAGTAATCTAAATCAAGGATTCCCAATCTCTTTGGTTCAATTACTGCATGGCTTTTAGTAAATTATCTGGTATCCCCTATTTATTATAATGAGGAATAAGCAGTTGGATAGGGTATCATGAATTACATCATATGCATGTCCAGAAGGTTTAGATGCCACAGAGGCAAGTATCACAAGGGCACTGATCTGGCAATTTCACTGGCTATCTTGAATCTTAACCAGGCATTTGACTTATTGTACCTTGCAATAAGGAAAAGATCTATGCAACCTCACTGTTTCCATGTCCAAAAAGAGGTCTGGAATATTGCTGGTGTGTCTGACAGACAGTAACAGCATAAAATAGCCCAGTAATGTTGATAACTATTTTTGGAATATATTAATAATGTAATATATTTATTTACCTACTATTCACCACACCTCTGGATAAACTTTTTATATCCTTTGAGGGAATGGATGCTTCCAAGTTGGGGACTCATGATCTAGATAAAATTATAGCTGTAGCAATCAGCACTACATAATTTAAACTGGTAAACAACATTAAGTATTTATATCTGACTTGTGACTTTTATATCAGCTAGAGTATAAAGATAAAACAAATTCAACTGTTGATTGCTAGATGGTCTGAATTCTGTTTCCAATACCAGTTTTAAGTGCTTGTTTTCTTTTTGCATTATAGCTAAAATTTAAATTAGAATATCATATGGAAAAAATCTCTTCCTACTTCAGTGTCTACATTTAAAAGTTTATAAAATTCGTATAATTAATTAATATATATATATATGTTGTGCCATTACAATTTAGTCATTAGCTAAATTTATCGTAATGTGCATGAAAACAAAATGTTGAACAAAAATCATCATCACATTTTTATCTAAAAAGGAAGCTGTAGGGCATCCAAGTTTAAACCCTACAAGATCAGGTTTTAAAAGCTTAAGACAGAAAGAGAGTGGGGCCACAGTTATATACTTTATTTGTTTGTGTGTTGATAGAAAGGTAATACACACATTCTCACTATTCAATTTTTAATTTTTCTTTAAAAAGCAAAGTTATAACGCATACGTATAGGCAGTGTATGTGTAAGCTATTTAATTGTTTTATATTTCAAATATTCAACATTTTAACTTTCTTTAAAACTAATATCTTGTTCTATACTTCTATTTTGCTTTTCTATAATTGTAATTGGGATTTAAAAGCTAAAGATTTAATTTTGAATATTAGGGTTATAATTACTAGGCTAGCAATTATATTATTTAATGTTAGTTTATGAATAATTTGAAATGATAAAGTATGTGTGTACATTACATACAGAAATTTACATTTATTAAACATTGAAAGAAAAGAGTTAAATCTGTCAAATTATTTTTTTATACAATTTTATGTTAAAAGAGGAAATCTGTTGAATCAGATATCTTTTTTTGTAGCAATTTTGTTTTTGTAAATGATTGTTTGTCACTTTGGGAGCTTAATCTGGGTGGGAACTCTAATTTTGAAATTGTCTTATCTTAAGATCTAAAGAAAGAAACTCAAAAATTTGAAATGTTACCTAGGTGTAAGAAAAAAGGATTAAGTCTATTTTTTTTTAAGACAAAAGTGTCTGGAAACCAGGTGTGTGATTTTTTTTTGGGGTTGGTCAAAGATAGCAATTCACACTATCACTCTAATTGAGTAAGTTGACTCAAAAATCAGATATAAAAGCAGTCTGGAAAATCAGTTGAGCTATTAGACTATTATTAGATTATTATTATAATATATTGTGAGAGAGACTTTTTAAAAAAATTATTGAAACTAAAGCAGACAAACATTTTTAGTTCTGCTAGATAATTTTTTTAAAATCATTTTTTTTATGAAGTTTTGAATGTTGAAAATACAAGAAATGATGGGGTAGAAAAATATATATATATGTTCCATCAAAACCTGACCATCATGGAGCTGCAGATCATATAGGAAAGAAAAGATGTCTTGTTTGAAAAATAATATTCCACACCTTTCAACTGACCAGAGAAATAAGATGTTTTTAAATAGAAAGAAGAAAACATTCACCTGCATTCAAAGATCAGAAAGATGAATTAATCTAATGATAAATATTAATCATCAAGTCCAATTAATTGTTCCAGTAACTGATTTTGAAACCCAGAAAATTTATAAACGTGAAAACAACTGCTGTATTTCATCCACTAAAAGAATCATGCTTGATAGGAAGAGAAGAAAAATTAATATAATGATTTCCAAATTATCCACTAAAGCAAGTAACCTCAATAGGATCATCATCACCAAATAATCATATACTTCAAGAAAGAGATTGTTCCAAAGAAACACGGAAATTGTTGCTGCCAAATATAGACATTATACAAGACAAGTTTGAACCCTTGGATCAGTAATATGACTTTTTATATATCTATTTTCTTTATGAAATCAGAGTCGTAATAAAAATTTAGTAATAAAGTGATATATTTTATTTAAAGAACTTTTAAAGACAATTCAGATCGATTGAAACCAAGAATGTCTTAATAATAATAACTTTGAGCTACATAAATAATTTTGAATGTATCAAAATTTATTTGTTTATTAATTTACAGTTATGAAATATTAATGTGTAAAATAATTTTTTTATGGTATTATTATTTTGGTTTTAACTAATATTTTGTTGTTATGGGATAAAACATGCACATACATAATGATATTTTATATGTGTATAATTGTGAGTGAATGTGAAATAATAGGTGGTGTTAAAATATTAAATTATTTTGTCTTAAGAAAGTATAGATTTCAGCACTTAGAGGGGAGGGGGAGATAATGATTTAAAACTCATTTCTTAAAAAAAAATTGCTTTTTCTAATTTCTATTAACATTTTTTTTTAACATTCTACTTACATGTTAGATTTATAAAGTATGTGTGCCAATGATTTGAATATTTTTTTTTTATGAAATACTTTTCTTGTGGATGGAACATTGGAACAAATCGATTACCCAACTTAATACAATATACATTTGAAGGGAAAGGGGGAAGAACTTGAAATATATAATCAATTATTATTATTATTATTCATATCAATTTTCATGTTTATCTAGAAATTTTTATGTATATGTTAGAAATGCAGTAATAAATATTAGTTTATTTCATTAAACGAGGTGTATATATTTCATTAAGTGTGGTCTTTGTTAAGTGTGATCATTCATCATCAGTGGTTGAATATTAGTTATTTAAGATATAAGTAAATATGCTAAAATTAAGCAATAATTATGAATTTCTTTATAAAAATTAGTTTTATGTTTAGGCTTAGTCCTAAAGCTGCGGTTGAAACCATTGTCATTATCGTTATTATTATCATTGTTATCATCGTCATCAACGTTTTAATTAATGAGCTGTTTAACTGTTTAAAGGTCATAAATAAATATTGATTTTATAATATTTAGTGATTTCTTAGTATTATTATAACCACATCCCATCATCTATTTCATGCAAGGATGAGTGAATTGCCATCCTAAATTAGTTATATATAATCTGAGCTAGTAAACTTATAAAAATATTGAAACACATTTGTTATGCTAAGATCGAAGAAATGATTTATGTCTAATATACTCCACTTTGGTTTGAAGATGTTTTGCTTTTACCTAAATATTAGTGCGTATAGTGATATGGCTCAAAAAGCAAAATCTCCCAGTTTTATTAGAAATAAAGTACCAAAAGGGGATTCAAACCTGGTACATGTGAAAGGTTATTAGATATAACTGTGTCTAGATTCAAATAATCTAGTGGCGCCCTGCTAGACCATATTCACTTGGTATTTGTTTAAATATGCACTTAACATCAAACCAAGAAATGAAAGTGGATAAAATCTACTGACCGTATACCTGAGTTATATTTTATTGAATTACTAGTGTACTCACCTCACATTATTTCCATATACCTGAGTTATAATAGTTGTTATTAATAATTTGTTTATAATTATTGATATTGTGATATCTTGAAATCTAATTACAGAAATATGTTTCATTTCATCCAATGACATTTAATGTGATGGATAACTCAGTCTGATCTTTGGTTTAATAGCCACTATTCATGTTAAATAATTTTTTTCTTTTGATATAAAATATACAATGCATTTTTCGTTTATTAAGCTAGATATTTATATTGGAATCTTTTAGAGATAAAATAAAGATTTATATTTGAATCTTTTCATAATTATTAAATACATTTGGATGTTATTGTTCCACTTTAATTAGGTTACAATATATATATATATATATATATATATATATATATATATATATATATAGCAATATATATATATATATATATATATATATATAACATTTTGCTATAATTGTTTGATTGCTAGTAAAAATTCAATAAAGCTGTTTTATTTTAAATACTTCACGCATATTAAGTAATTTATATCTGTAATTCAACAGAGAGCATAGTTCACTACAAAAGACAGATTAACAATTTTACAAATTAATTATAGCTTAACACTGCTTTTTAAAGCACTGATTTATAATCAAAATAAGAATCATACATCACCTGACCCTATTCTGTTAAGCTTGTAAGTTATAAACAATGAGGATTGCCAATTCCTCAATAAGCTTTGTGATAAATGCTTTGCCAGAGCCAGCATTTAAAATATCTCTGTCAGGAACCCCCCCCCCAACGCCTACCATGGTTTCATGCTTTGGCACTCCTCAGAGAGGTGCCAGGGTAGGTTCAGGCACTAGATCTTCCACTCAATAGATAACTTTTAGATAAGTGCTTGGCTTTGGGTTTGGTATTTTTAAATGGCACCTCTCTGAGGAGTGCCAAAGCATGAAACCATGGTCAGGGATTGGGGAGAGGGAGGATCCTGACAGAGATATTTTAAATGCTGGCTCTGGCTAAGCATTTATCACAAAGCTTGTTGAGAAATTGGCAATCCTCATTGTTTACTGATTTATAAATCTTATATCTGTTAGACTATCCAGATAAATGTGGCTCGACTTTTTGTTTAACTTAGATTAATATCTTCAATTCTCCTTAATTCCTCAATTCTATATGGTGTAATAAAATGTGTCATTATACTTTTAAAATCAATTTTATTTTATTGTTTCTGCTGATTTGCAGCTTTTATCATAAATTTATAAACAGTTAACACTTTATTATATTACATTTCATAATATGTCTATATCAGTCATAACACATTTAAACTGTTTTTCTATACACTTAAAATGATTATAATTTACGAATTTATGCTCACTCATCCCTGAGCATTAATTTAAAATGCATAAGTGGACCATTTGTGTTTAAAGCTTATTGTTATATAAACTAACCTTTTCTTGCCATGCTAAGATCAGGGCATTCTCTTGTTGTGTGCCTGAATTATAATTTATAAACAAATTGTACAAACTTATTCATACTGTAGCAGGACAAAGATAGGATCTCATTTTTAATCACCTGCAATTAGAAATACATAGTGAATTTTGACTTTTCCTGTATTAAATGGTCTATTTATATAGCACTGACTATATATGCAGTGTGCATAAATTCGTGAAAACACGTGACTAGAGATTTGTTACCTTCTTTATATTACATACATAGTCAGCGCTATATAAATAAACTATTTAATACAGTAAATTATTATAATTGTGAATAAACATACTTTTCAGTATATAAAATGATTTTCAAACTTTAATGCTTATATATAAAAGCAAATAAATAATAACTTTGCAAATTATCTGAAACAATTAGAAAATTAAAATAAAATAAAAATTGCTTTAAAAAGTGCAAATGAGAGTAATATGTAAAGTGCAAATGAGAGTAATACGTAAATGATTAGGTTTAAGCTTGCGTTATTAGTTTCAACTGGCAGTTGCCTGGTTACATCACAAATGAAATTTTATCTAGTTTATTACATGGTTAAAAAAGCATCATAATTCAATATTTATTATATAAATATATGCATGTGTGTGTGTGCACGTCAGTATTTGTGTAAATGTTGCCTAAATATAGATATAATAAACATGTATTATTAGATTCATAGATATATAAATTAATTAAGTATGATAGCTAACATAGGACTTAACAGAATGCTAAACTAGAATCTCATTGAAAGAATAATGGAAAATCTAGACCTATATTTATTTACAAAACTAATTAAATTTTTTATTTTCTTAATTTGGGATAATAATAGTTTATTCTTTTATATTCATATGTCTAGTTGTGCAACTATACACATGAAAATCTCCTTGTATAGTACAGAGTGTCCATCCATCCCTGTTTCATCTCTTGCCCTAGTGTTTCAATTTTTTTAACTACTCATTTTTATTTTACTTTTTAACTTTTAGTTTTAATTTTATATTTAATTTTTTTTTTATAAATTAATATGTATTTATTTAATATTTTGTAATTAATTTTTTGATTATTTAATCGGTAATGTCCCTAAAATGGAAGTGGTTCATCATTATTTCGGTATGTTAGTAATACATGATTTCAATTTGTAATTTTGTTTTAATAGATAAGATATATGTATAAAAACAATTCTTTTGCTTTAGTTTATATTACAAAATGAGTATATTAAAAGTGTGATTTCTTTATTTCATAAGTTTTTTTTTTTTTTTTTGGTCGTGTATCCCGGATAGGCCCTGTGGAAATATGGACACTCTAGTATTGTACTTAGCAGAATTGTCTCCTTTCCCATGATTTAAACTTTTAAATTCAGGTTGGATGAACATTTAATAGTTTTATATCTTAATTAGACACACGATGTTTATTTTAGGTAAATTGCCCCTATATCTATTCATATATTCCTATTTACTATATTTCACCTCAGTATATTTCACCGCCCCGATATGTTTGACATCCTGATTTAACCCCACTGCTTTTTAATTTGGATTTTCATTTCTACATTAATTGAAGGTTAAAATACATTCCTGTAATATAAACTGATTGAAAATGCTTTACACTGAGAAAAAAATTAAGATTGATAGAATTTATTAAAATTTAAGTAATTATCTTTGAAAAGCGTTGGTCAGTAATGAGTTAAATGTGAGAATATTTTTATTATTTTTACTGAAGTAATGATAAATTTGATATGTTGCAATCTCACAATCAGCTTTTCTATAGCAGTAAATATTAAATGCTACAACAACTAATTTAAATTGGATTTATAAATATAAAGAAACTCATTAACAAATTTCTTTTTTTTTTAATAGTATCGTATTATTAAAAAAAACTCGTCTTTTATTTTTCATGTAATCAAAACTTAATTAAAAATAAAATTTTCACAACTTTTAAGTTGCTAAGTAGGGATTAAGTCTTTCGCAGTTATTTCATAAGAGATAAACTAAATATGAAAAAGTTAATTTTCTTCCAATGATATCAGAAACAGAAATGGGAGACGTTTTGTATGGATTCCGTCAAATCTTTTTTCTCTTTGATCTCACTTTCAGCTATTAAAGAAAATAAAGTATTAGTATTTAAGTAATTTTTTTTCAATTTTCTGATTTTATCTCTTTATATTAATAAGGAAGATTATATTATATCGTATATGTATTTACAAAAGTTCTTGGATTTACAATGTGTTTGTTTTACATGAATATTAGGATTGCTATTTAAAACTAAACATAGTTCAATTAAAGTCAAGTAATATAATTTTTCATTATGATTCCAAAATTCATCGTGCACCACTAATACAATCACAGAGATCACAGTTTCAAAAGTTAGTCAGTTTATCTGACATCTCATGACACTATTGCCGCGAACTTGTCTTTTTGAAAGATTTCATGAACGTAGACAATTGTAGCTTTCAAATGTATTCTACTACTAATTAAAACAATATTATTTATAATATTATTGTAAAGTGCAAATAAATAAAAATGTAACAACAAATATCATTAATTAATATAGAAGTGCTTCTTAGATTAATGCTTTAATATGCTTTTCAGTGTAGTTGATTAACCTCTCCCCACAAAAGCAGCATTTCCATTCACCATAATTTCCTTTTAGTAAGTCTAGCGTTCTTATGCTTTTTTACATACAGTTTAATCAATTTATCTGATATCTTGAAATTCTGATTTTAATACCGCATTATTAAACTTGACTTTTTAAATACCTTCATCAACTTTACCAATTTACAGTAATTCAACATATTTCTCTTTATGTGTATTTTGCCAGTTAAAATAATCGATATTATACACCATTAAAATACCATTTAGATAACATTAATAATGTAAATGCAGTCTGCCTTCCCATAAAATCTATACTGAAGTTCTCTGTAAAATATTTTTAGGAAGTCTATTCTTCTTTACCCTCCTGTTAGATCTGCAATTACAGTCCACAAGCACAGTATATACTTAGAGTTGTACATTGACTATCATTATATCTAGCAATATAAATGACCAACCAATTAGTCTTGCCATTATATTTTTAGGATACTATAAAACATTCTTAAATGATAATTTTTTAGTATCTTTATAATACATTGTCAGATGATGATGATTATTCTTTTTTATGAGTGACTATTGATGATGATGATAAGGAATTCATATTTCATATATAATAAATGTGGCAGAATAATGCTTTGGATACACTTAATTTTATAACAGAAGGCGCTACCCTCAATATATTCAATAAACCAGCACACAAACTGCCAACAATAACCTGATATCTTTAGCTTTCTAAGCTTCTATCAATGAACATTTTTTCTTCTGCCAACCATTGAATAATAAAGTAAATAAAATTTTAAATAATTTTTAAACCAAAATTTTTATAAACTACATTTAGAATAAGCAAAACATTCTGTAAATTATTGAACAAATAGCATAATGTAATCTTCAACCTAGTGAGAATGTAGATGTGAAGTTATCATTTTTCAATCAGTAGAACAGCAGCACCACTCAGTGGAAACCTTAGTAATCAATGATTGCAAGAAGGTTTGTACATAAAATACATATTTAGTGTCTACTCATTTAATATCTCCAGTCTAAATGAAGGCTTGCATTAAGGTGGGACTTTGTTACCATTTAAAAAATAATCTCATCCTCACAGCTAGTTTCTTAGTAGACTGAAGATTATGCTAGTTTAGGCTGGGGTTATTGAATGCGTAGACCCTCAATAGAATTTTATTCACAAACCGTTTTGCCTCCACTGATTGCTAAGGCTTGCACTGGGTGGCACTGCTGTAGGGAGACTTTGCTACTGTTTTAACGGATTGTGTAAGTATAGTAAATGTTGATCATGTGATGTTTTAGTAATTATTTTTATTTTTAATCAGTTCTAATTATAAACTCCATGAACAATTTATTATCACAAATAAGCTGTTGTAAAAATATTAAAGTTCAAGCCACTATATATCATTGTTTAATTCTAATTTTGCATTCTCTGAGTGCTTTAGTGCAAAAACTCTAAAGTGTAAAATCCTTGAATTAATTCCAGTTCAGACATTTCTATTACTCAAACTTTGTATAAATTCTTAAGCAATAAATCCATTCAATTCTCCACCAATGACATTGTTTCCTTTTGTATTATCATATAAAAGCTCTATAATATAAATAATGGAAATGCAGCTATTTTCAAATATTTTCACTAAAATTGAATTGAGAAAAGCAGTTATTCTTACATTTATCTGGTAATAAAATTCAGTCCTGGTCTATAGTGTCTCTCAAAACCACTGACATATACACCTGGTTCTCATTTTACGCGATAGATAGGTTCCTCAGAAAACACGTGCAAACGAAATCATGCAAAAATAGATGTAACTTACATTGAAAAAGGGGGGATGCAGTCTATGATTTTTCAAAATTCACGTAAAAGCAAAGCACCAATGTAAAATTACTTTAAAATTTGCGAAAAAAAAAAAAAATAAGGAAATAAAATATGACTAATGAAAAATTTCAAATTTGAAAAAAATTGATACAAGACAAACTTTTTTTAACTATAATATTTAATTTTATTCATAATAATATATTTTTATGCATAATTTACAGTACAGTAATTTACATTTTTTTATACACGTTTTAATTATTATCGCTATTTGCCGAAAAACACGTTCATTTACAAACTGGTAAAAAATCAGATTTTTCACAAGAGGAAATACAATTAGTGCCATCTTCACACTCATGTTGTGTCAATGGTTTTCTGGTGACAATGTAATTAGTAATTAATCTTTGAGATGATGCTTTTATTAATTGTTTATGAAACTAACAACTAAAAATTAAATTCATATTTTTGTCTTTAATTTTTTAATTTTCAATTCCATTTAAAAATCAAATTTCACATCACATTAATTTCAAGTCATCTTAAGTAATTTTTAAATTGTTAATTACAATTAAAAATCAGATTTTAATTTTTAATTGTCAAATTTAATTGTGCCCACTGCTATTACTCACCTTTTAAAAATAAACTTGCGGACACTAAATGATTAATAATTGATTACGTTCTTTTTTAAAAAGCAAAAACAGAATGTGATTTAAAATGCAAAATTAAGACGCACAATGTTTGAACAAATTTACATTATAATCTTGTAAAATTTAATGTGTGTATACATAAAATGTGGAAATCATGATTTTAATTTCATTATTGCATAAAATCTTACCATTATAAAGCACTGAAAATATTGAAATTACTAAGATGAAAGTAGAATTCTAATAATGTGCTATTACTTTCAATATAATGTAAGTGCGCAAAATTTATTATTTAAAGTAATAGCGCATTATCGGAGTTTGACTTCTGGTGAAACATGAATCATGTAACTTCAAAATCGTGTTAAATAAATTCGTGTAAAAAGAGACCCAGATGTAATTGGTAACATATTATTTAATACAATCTTTAAAACTATTTTTTGTTTAATAGATGACACTGATGTTTCATAAATGGTGCAGTAGATGATAATAGATGGACAATTGAAATTTTAAACTGGATTCCAAGAGATTGTAAAAGACCCAGAAAGAGACCACATGTGAGATGGATGGATGAAATAAGAAAGTGTGCAGGGGTGATGTGGAGAAGAGAAGCTAAAGATCAGAAAAGATGGATTAAACTTGGAGAGACCTTCATCCTGCAGTGGATTGATAATGGTTGATGATGATGATGACTTCTTTAGGCATATAAATGTTCAGACATTTATAAAGAAAATGAATGTATATAGTTTTAAAAATTGACTTTATTCATGCTTAGCTGTTTTCAATACATGGTATATCATAATCATAGCATGAAAGTATGCTCAGCATTATTAAAGTCACTTTTTCTTTATAAATGTCTGAACATTATTTATATGTCTAAAATTACAATTGCAGTCAAGCATTGGTGGTTAAGTGGTCAGCACAGCTGTCTTACAAGCACTTGTCCTGGATTTGCAGGTTCGTTTCCTGGTTGATGTTTTGACACATGAAATAAAAATTACAATTGCAAAAACAAAGATATGTAAATGAGGCATTTATTTATATAGCGCTATGTTTATAAATTCGTTTTCAAAGACTTTATCTTGTGTTGGAAATGAAAGCTTTCATTTATTATTATTAACATTCGTAAAAAGCGCATGTATGTTAGCTTGAAAGGCTACTCTTTAGTTTATTTAAAAAAAGATAGTTTATCGAATGAATTACCTTATAATTTTTATAAAATAGAACAATAGAAGGACAGGGAACTAACTTCTTGGATCTAGATATTTCTTTTAAAGAAAACCAATAATTTTGAAACTAACATGTCATTACTATATCTTAAAATATTTTCAGGCATTCTATCAGAATTGACAGTTTTTTATTTTTAAGACTTCAAAGAAACTTCATTCCAATTCATTCAGTTGAATACTTATAACCAAACTTATGTGTCTGTATAATGTACAACATATAAAAATCAAAATACATAAAACAATTATGCATACCTGGAAGTTAACCATAGTTGGACTACTTTTAAAATGATTCCATATTATCACTGATTCCAATAAGAGATAAATCCTAGCAACGAGTGTTATAATTCCCCATCAAAATAGTTAGAAAATTGTGATCATGTGATGGAAAATATGTTTATAATATGATGGTATTCAAAATGTTATTTATACACACATATATATATATATAATACAAATAAAATGTCTGTTTATTGAAAACTATTGTAATAACAATAAAAATAATAAATATAATAGTAATTAACTATTATACACAGTCTATCAATCTACATAAGTACTTTTGTTTAATTACTTAACCCTCTTCAACTGCTGTTAAATTCAAAAAACATAATGGAAGCAAACGTCATCAAGTCAAATCCCAGGAACCCTGAATTTTAATCCTTAGCAGCTTGTCTATTAATTATATTCATTTTATTTCTATTTATGAAAATTGCCCCCTTAATTTTTTTTATTATGGTTTCTCTCTCTTAGTGAAGAATTTTAATACATTCAAGATCAAACTTAAATTTAACATTTACATGTTCTTTCATGATCCAAGAAAACTGAAGCAGCTATTAAATCATTATAATTTTATTTTTTATATGCTTGTACAACTAACTATTTATGATATTGAATTTCAAAAATTTTACATGTTTCACTTTTTCAGCAAAAAAATTTTTTTATTATTGATTACAGTTTCGACTGTACCATGCAGTCTTCATCAGATCTACAAAATTTAAACATAGATAAAAATACAACCATTAAAATACATTACTTTATATAAAATTATTAAATTCCTATCCAACTTTTAAATTTTATTAAAAATATTTCCTAACCTTTTCAATTCATATATCTTTAACATATTTACCATCCTATTTTATATTCTTTTAAAATCTTTTCTATCCTCTTTCTCCATAACATATACCTATACATATAACTTTAATACATATAATATTTATATTATAAAGTAATTTTAATTATACTATTCCAAAAAAAAAATTAATGACTATCAATATAATCTTTCTTTATCTTTTATTCTAACTAAATACTTATTTCCATTTATTTTACCTTCTTAATTATTCCATATAAAATCTTACCTTATTCTATTTCTTTTATGCTCTTTTAATCTTTTATCAATACTGCACTTTGATTCATCTATATATGAAAACATACATCCACAAAAAATTAGATACATAACATTACTTTTTTGCTTAACAGGTATGACATTTTTAGAATTATTCACCTAACTTATTATTAAAACAGGAAAAACTCACTATACGTATGCCACACACAGTGAGCTAGAGTAATCAATGGATGCCAGAAGGCTTGTGCATAAAATCCCCATCTAGTGCCTACTCATCCAATATCCCCAGACTAGTTTCTGGCTCATCAATGAGGAGTCTTGGATATTGGATAAGTAGGCACTAGATGGGGATTTTATGCGCAAGCCTTCTGGCATCCATTGATTACTCTAGCTTGCTGTGTGTGGCATACGTATAGTGAGTTTTGCCTATTTTAACAACAGTTATACACAAGCATAAGAGTCATGTGATGTTTATTGGCTAACTTATTATTGTTACAGTATTTTTTTAATTAACGGACGATAATGAAAAGGTCTTATGGTCATTGGTAATATACAGTCCACTTGAGTTTGAATGTAGACTGAAAAAACTTGAAAATTATTTTTATGCTCCAGTCAATTATATAATTTATTTTCAAATATTCTAATTCACATCCAACCAAACTAACCATTTAGAGTTGGTCAATAAATGATTATTTAACTACTTTTCATTATAGGATAAAATGAGAATGGAATCATATCTAAACTTTCATCACCTAGGTATTGATAAGCCTAATAAATAATCCTTAATTTTAACGCTTTTACTTTATTCTTACTTTATTTGGTGCTGTTAGAAAATCCTTTAATTTAATTTACCCAATGCAGCTTTACCTATATAAAATAGACATAATTCTAGTATTGAATTAAAAACCATTTTAATATTTTTCAAGTGGTTGTTTTAATTATTTAAAAATATTTTTATTGCAGTAAGTTTTAAAATGAGGATTTAAATATTGTCTATTAATGTAATTGGCATATCAAAGTTTTAAACTGTCAGAACTTTTGATAATGGGGAATCTACCTGTCAGATTTTTGGCAATTCCATAAATGAATTATTAAATTCAAATAACAAATAGTTTTTAAGTATAGCTATTAATCACCTAATCTAAGTTTACAATATCTCAGTACTGCTTCTCTTGAACATAAACTTTTTTAATCCTTTGGATATGAAATAGGAGTTAAAAAGAGCTGTTTAATAAGTAGATTCCTGCAGGGCAAGATCTCTCCAATAGCCCCTCATACAGGAATAGTGGGAAAAAAAAAGTATTGATCAGAGTTGGTAATTGTCAAATGATGAGGGTTTAAGCAGTTTTCGATTCTTATTTTTTTTCTAAGAATTTTTAAGTAAACATTTATTGACCAATATTAGCTGGGTTAACGAAGTTGGATTTCCAACTGCAACTTATATATCTTTTACGCTTTTGATTAATTAGTGCTGAACAAGAGTGTTTTATGTTTGTCAATTAAAGATTTAAAATCTGCGTGTGTTTTTTAAGAGCTAATATTTAAATTTATTAGGATAACTGTTAGGATAAGAGTACCAAACTCTCCATAAAGTAGTTCCACAAAGTGTAAGCCTTCATAATCAATGGATGTAGAAAGTTTGTGCATAAAATTCCTATCTATTGCTACTTCTCTAACACATCCAGACTAGTTTCTAGCTTGTGGCTTGCATAAGCAAAAGTCTTGGATTTGAAAGCACTGTATTTAGGTATTAGGATTTAATGCAACCCCCAAGAAGCCATCTTTTACATATTAAATTAACTCTAAAGCTAGGAGTCCCAAATGAAAACACCATAATGTTTTCAACTCAAGCTTATTCTATTGTATAGTCATATAGATCTAAATTCAGTTCAGCATCTATACATTTAAACAACCCAAGTGCAAGCCTTCATAATCAATGGATGCAGGAAAAGTTTGTGTATAAACTTCCTATATGGTGCCTACTTATCTAACACCCCCAGATTAGTTACTAGCTTGTGGCTTTTATTATTGAGGAGTCTTGGATTTGAGAGCACTGCACTTAGATCTTAGGATCTAAAGCAACCCTCCAGCAACCACTAGATAGGGATTTTATGCATACTACCCCCTGCATCCATTGATTACAAAGGCTTGCATTTGGTGGCACTACTGAATGAAGAGTTTGTTACTCTTATTAACTGTCTGTGAAAACATATAAAATGGTAATTGCATGAAGTTTAGATGGCTTTATATCTCCTGCCCATAGGATTATGGTGACTCTAGTTGAAGCAAAGACACCAAAATGAATAGATGTTGAATTGAGTTTAGCTATGACTGTACAAGTAAATGAGCTTGGATTGAAAACATTATGGTGTTTTCATCTTGGGATCATAGCTTTACAGTTAACCAAATATATAAATGGTGGCTGCTGGAGAAGTGCTTTAGATCCTAAGATCTAGGTGAAGTAGTTTCAAACCCAAGGCTCCTCAGTGATAAAAGGCATAAGCTAGAAACTAGTCTGGGGATGTTTGATGAGTAGGCACTAGATAGGGATTTTATGCACAATCCCTGCATCCATTGATTACAAAGGCTTGCACTTGGTGGTATTACTGAATGGGAAGTTTTCTATTTTTATTAACAGCATGGGTAAACATATGAAACGGTAATCAGGTGATATTTTCATGGTTTATAACTGTTATTCAAATTAAGCAAAGTTCATAAAAAAAAAAATTAACTATAATTCCATGAAATTTTTTATATTAAACTGAAATGGACATTTGCATAAAATTGTTATTATGCCAGTTATGTGTTTTGTCAATAATTAACTTTATGAATCATTTTTTAGTGGAGAAGAAGAATACATAAAAATGTGTTGAGTCATCAAAAAATAACTTATATTATAAGCACAGGCATTTTGTTAGTAGTTGGCTTATTATGACTCAGTTCTTAGAAGAGGGTTGGTTGGGGGGGTGCATATAAATATATTGAGTCATCAAAAAAATTTAATATGTTTTTTTTTTATTTGCATAATGTAATTTATATGGGCGTATAATAATTAACTAATGTAACAATTAAATATTATAAAAAACAATGGAAATCATTTCTACCCTATTGGCCTTCTGTCACCATTGATAAAAAAATGCATATCCCTTTATTGCTTGGGAATTCATAAGATGTTATAAGCACCAGAATCATTTTTGGAATCTCTTGATTCCAAATCACATAGGACAAAAGGCTAATGGTTTTATTGCTTATTGGTTCATAAGACATTTTGAATACAAGACTTGTGACCATCAGAATCAATCCTGTGATCTACTGACCCCAAGTTAGATGCTCTACCAATTGTGCAGGACAAAAAATGCTAATGGATTTATTGCCTGGGAGTTCAAAAAAAATTCTGGAGCCAAAACTGTAAGCACCAGAATCGATCCTGGAATCTCCCAATCTTTACTCAGATGCTTTACCAACTGTGCCAAACCATGATGATGATTAAGTATTATCAACTGATAGCAGTAGTACTGTTTTGCCTAGTTACTTTATCATCACTGAAAGAAAACGTATTATACATAAATCATAAAATTATTATTACCTTTTAAATGATACACCACATCATACATGCATGTTAATACCTGTTTTAAACGTTATTGCTTTTCAATAATTATTATATGAAAACAACGAAGAAGGTCAAGCGTTGTTAGCCGAGAGGTCATTGCAGCCGCCTTGCAAGCAAGTAGTTGGTTGCAGACGATTGTAGGTTCGCGTCCCGGCCGATGCTATGACATATGAAAATAAACAACGAAGAAGAACAAACAGAAAGTAAAAAGAAAATTAAATAAGAGAAAGATAGATATATAGAAGATGAAAGTGAGGAAGAGAGGGAGAAAGCGGATGACAGAAAGACAGGAAGAGAAAGATCACAGACAATATCAACGTGACAAAATATTTGGTGCTTTTTTTTGCTGGAATATAGTAGAAAAAACAACATAAAATTATACATTATAGTATATTTGTGTGAGCGTGTGTGTGTCAATCTTTAAAAGTCAAAACAGTTTTATCACCTAAGTATTCCCACGTCAAGTTAATCTTAAGGTTGATTGATACAAACTTAAGCATTCTCACGTCAAGTTAATGTTAAGGTTGATTGATACAAACTTAAATTATCCTAAATATAGGTGGAGATTTCCTTGGATATGTCTGATAAAAGTAATCTCCTGAGGTTTGATTGAAAAAAATAAATTATTGATTTGAACTCGGTAATTTCTTTTAAAAGATAACTCTTTAATTACCTTCTTCATCAATGGCGATTCCCAGTAATTTGTGTGTATCAAATGGTGCAGAAAAACAATTAAAAAAAAAACAAAAACAAATCTATGAAAAGGAAATTACTTTTCATTTTGCATATCATAAAATTAAGCTTTTGCAATCCAGCCTTCTCATGAACTGTTACTTAAATCTCTTTCCGATAGTAAAAGTACTTTGTTAATAGGATGATGTTGCTGTTTAAAATAGCCAGATCTAGTTAAACATAAAGAAGGATTCGTTTAATTCTTAGAATCTAAAAATGTTATTAAAAATTAATACAAGCACAGTAATTACATTTTGTAACCATAAAATAAATTATCTCACATGAAATTTTGTCCAACTTAAATCAATAATAAAAAAATTAATAAACTCATTTTTAGTAAATATTTTGATTAGTTTTAAAAATATTTTTTGTGATGATTTTATTCTTGTCATTTCTTGAATTTCTTTTATGTTTTTCCCATTTCTTTAATTACTTTTATATTTTTCCCAACACATAGAAAGTAACACAGATTTTTTTCCATCATGATTACTTAACATACGATTTATTAATTACCCTAGGGCAGTATTAGATAAAGATTTATTAAGCACTATCATCTGGCATCTATTAACTAATATTGTTTACTAATGGCCTAGAGATGATGATCTGCTAAAATACAACAAAGCCATACTGCACCTATATTGTAATTTGTGATATAAAATATATTTAATAAATCTATTAATATAAGCAAAATATAAAACATCATTTAAATAGCCCACTGCAAGACAAAAACCTCAACAATTCCTTATAGATGAATGATAAAGAAGGTAGCGCTTATGAGGTTTGAGTTATCAATTTTTTTTTTTTCCATTTTGTTTTATATTCTTGTTAATAATCATTAGATAGTCATTTATCAACTATTACTGGATGAAATTAATAAGGCTATAGTCCAGTTATCTAAAAATCTAAAGGATAATAATAATAAAAATAATTCACTTAGCATAAAATCATAGAAATACATTAATAATGAGCAGAAAGGTTCCTCAAGCTTGCTAATTTCCAGATCACCACATTTTGACCTTTAGCTAAGAATAGCCAGGCTTGTTATGGTCCAAGTGTTGGAAATCATTTCAAGCATGCTGAAGACAGATTTGAAAAAGGTCATAGACAATTTTAGGCAGATAAGCTATTGTTGCACTAAATCCTTCAATTTATCAATTGTTATTGCATTTGTTAAAATAACTAAGTAAATTAATGTTGGTAAACAGAATTTAAATAATTTTTTAAAAAAAATCTTCTTCAATAGCTTTTAAAAACAAAAAAGCAATAATGGAAAAAGTATTATTCTCTAGTCTTGCCAATTTTAGATTTGTAATTCAGTTATAAGCTCTAGGAATGTTAAATAAAAAAAGCTTGAGTGTAAAAGTTTATTATAATTTTATGATAAACTGCTTTTGATATCTTCCTCTTGATATCATATTCATAGTATCGAATATATCAAGACCAAGATATCAAAAATAGATCCAGAGGTAAAAGCCTCCATACAGTAATGCCACTCAGTGCAAGCCAGATTAATTAGTGCCGACTTATCCAATATCCCCAGACTAGTTTCTAGCTTGTGCCTTTCATCAGTGAAGAGCCTTGGATCTGAGAGCACTGTACCTAGATCTTAGGATCTAATGCTATCTTCTAGCAGTCACCTTTTATCTTATTAACTAATTGAATAGTTTTAAGTCCAAAATGAAACACAATAATGCTTTCAATTCAAGCAGTCCATACTTTTTGGTGTCTTTGGTTTTTTAAAAATTTCAGTCACCATAATCCTATTTGGCAGGATTGGTATTAAACCACTAAACATCACTTGATCACCATTTCTTATACTTACACATGTTGTTTACACAGAAGCAAAACTGTTCATACAATAGTGCTACTCAGGTCAAGCCACAGTAATTAATGAAAACAGGAAGGTTTATGCATAAAATCCCATCTAGTACCTACTCATTCAATACCTTCAGGCTAGTTTCTAGTTTGTGGCCTTTATATATGAAGTGCCTTGGATCCTAAGATGTAGGTGCAGTGCTCTCATATCCAAGGCTCCTCACTGATGAAGGCCACAAGCCAGAAATTAGTCTGAGATATTGGATGAGTAGGGACTAGATGGGGTTTTTATGCACAAGCCTTCTAGTATCCATTGAATAGACTTGGACACTTAATAGAAGAGCAATACAGAGACTTCAGACCACTCAAAGGAGTATGGAGAGATGTATGTTGGGAGTAACAAGAAGAGATCGAAAACGCAATGTATGGGTAAGACAACAAACAGGTGTTACTGACCTTATTGAAAAAATTAAAAGATTGAAATGGAGTTGGGCTGGACATATTCCTAGAAGAGATGATAATAGATGGACAATTGAAATTTTAAACTGGATTCTAAGAGATTGTAAAAGACCCAGAAAGAGACCACATATAAGATGGATGGATGAAATAAGAATATGTGCAGGGGTGTTGTGGAGAAGAGAAGCTAAAGATCGGAGAAGATGGTTTAAAATTGGAGAGACCTTCATCCTGCAGTGGATTGATAATGGTTGATGATGATGATGACCTTTATAACACTGCAGATATATTAGTCATTAAAAATGACAAAATATATATTTTGGCTAGGGATAATGTCTAATATAATAAATGATTAGTAAAAGTTAATAATATATTTCCATAAAATGGACATAATCAAAGCTGTTCAGCAGAAAATTTGAAACTTGTCAATTTTTCTATAATAATAATTTGGATATATATATATGCTGAACAAATGATGAAGGTATGAGTGAGAAATTGTTATCTGGGCCAACTGATGAGTGCTGGTTCTGCATAAAATGCATATATCTTTTTCACATATTGATAATATATTTCAGTAAAGTGCGATGGAATAGAAGTTTGAAATAAATTCAAATACAAAATTAAGTTTAAGGATCTCTAAAAATAATGTATATATGAAGCTAAATTGTCACGTGATATATAAATTACTTTAAAAAGCGTATTTTTCTAATGTATCTATAGTGAGAGAGGTTTGTCTAATTTATATAGTTGAGCTAAAGGTGAAAGTTGTTCTAATAAAAATAAAAATTTGCAAACAAATATTAATGTATATTATAATTATGGCCATTATTAATCTTCCACAGTAAAACACATCCACACAATGTTAGATAATGTACATCATAAGTATTTACATTGTTTGTTTGATAAATTTTTTTATCAACAAGAAATTGATTAAAACTGGCAAAATTTACAAATTTGAATTTCAATCCACTGTTATAAGTAGATAAGTAAATAACAACTATACATTTCCTGTCTAAAATGATGTTAGAATTTAATCTCTTTAAAACAGTTTTACTGACTATTAACTATTGTGTTTCATGATAATACAGTAATAATGTGATATATAGGGTATATGAGCACAGACTTTCACCATATCCACTACTCTCCATTCTATCTATATATGCTGAAAAGATAAATAATCACCAATATAAGTATTTCATACTAAACCATCAATCATCAGTTAATCCAGATTATCATTTCTATACATATATGCAATAAGTGCTCAGATATATATTAAGATAGCCAATCTTCATACTTTAATGGACAGGCTTCAATCCACTCCATACTCCAATTCTTCAACTATTGGTCCAGTTGAAGATTGGCTATCTTAATATATATCTGAGCACTTATTGCATATATATATATATATATATATATATATATATATATATATATATATATATATATATATATGTAGAGATGATAATCTGGACCAACTGATGATTGCTGGTTTAGCATGAAATATGTATATAGGTGATTATTTATCTTTTCAACATATATGTGTTCAAATGTATCAGTGCTATGAGATAGAATGGAAAGTGGTAGATAGTGTGAAGTCTGTGCTCATATACCCTATATATTACATATATTGATACAGGTATATAATAAGCCTGTATTTCAGTTATTACATAATAGAGATGTCTGCCCATCTCTTGTATATGTATTAAATAGATTATGTCCTGTTGTACATGAAGGTTTAGATTGACTTTAGGTCATCATGGGTGTAAAGAGAATCTTGACCTCAAGGTGGCCTTTGAGTGTTCCATCATCAGATTTTCAATTGGATGGATAGTTGAAGAGTTGGAGTGTGGAGTGGATTGAAGCCTGTTTATTAAAGTATGAAGATTGGCTATCTTAATATATATCTGAGCACTTATTGCATATATGTGTAGCAATGATAATTTGGACCAAGTGATGATTGCTGGATTAGCATGAAATACAGATATTAGTGATTATTTGTCTTTTCGACATATATGTGTTCAAGTTAATCAGTGTTATGAGATAGAGTGGGGAGTGGTGGGTTATGTGAAAGTCTGTGCTCATATACCCTATATATTACATATATACACAGGTATATAATAAGCTGTATTTCAGTTTGTAATAATGTGATTAAAATTTTTACCTATCTCTTGTGAAATCATTGCAGTGCTAGCTGAGATAATTTGGAATACTCTACTACTATTAGAACTAGTTAAAACAGTCAATAGATAGAACTTTCTATCTTGCAAAAGTGCAAGTTTTTCTGGGAACAAAGAAAATAGAGATGGATGAATAGTAAATTAAATTAGTTTTAATGATTCATATTACTAGATATTATGCATAAAATAAGCTAAAAAAGTAAGCAATTAAAATAAGCTAAAAAAGTAAGCAATTTTTTTTATTTAAAATATTAATATATTTATAACATTCTGCAAACAATATGCATGTTAATTTTAAATTGTTTAATATATGCGATATGAAATGGAAAGCATTTAATTATAGTTTTACTTTTATTCACATAATCTTTTTTAACAGTAACATTCTGATAATATTTAACATTTTTTATTAAGTAACATTTTAAAAGTATTTTTTATTTTTAAAATTATTATTTTTATTATTGAGATGTAATACACTGTACAGGCTTACACATGCCTGCACATATAATGTAATATATAAGGGATTCAAACTCAGATTTTCACACAACTTTCAATTTTCCATGCCACCTCATTTGCTGACTCAACTGATCACACACATGTTGAAAAGATTTGTGTGATCAGGTGGGTCAGCAATATGACATGGTATGGAGAGTTGAGAGTGTGTGAAAGTCTGAGTTCGAATCCCTTATATTATATTGTGATAAAATATTTTTGGCATCAAATTGGTGGGTCAGCAATATGAGATGGTATGGAGAGTTGAGAGTTGTGTGAAAGTCTGAGTTCAAATCCCTTATATATTATTGTGATAAAATATTTTTATTTGGCATCAAATTGATGAACCATATACAATATATTTTAATAGAAAACAAAGCTCTGCACAGTTTAGCATACTTGGTAGAATGTCTGATTTGGGTCTGATTTGGGATTGGGAGATTGCAAGATCAATTCTGGCATTGCAGTTCTGATGAAAGTGAACAACTTATGAACTCCTGAGCAATAAAGCCATGTACCTTTTGTTTTATAGGAAGTAAAAAAATATAAATTGAAGGCTTAAAGTTATTAATCTTTATTATCAATAGTATATACAATAGCACAAGTTAGATGTAATCAATGTTAGACTGAGAATAAAAGTCTTCAATATAAGTACCATTCAGTTGTTGTTAAAACAATTTCTGTTTGACAGTATATACCATATTTACTTATAATAGATTACTATGTTTATAATCATATTGGTGATGATAGTTACTGGGACAAGCCAGATTTAGACTGTTTGGTTACTAATATGTGACTAAATAATAATTTTGATTGTGTTGTAATAAGTTGTAATAGTGTCCATTTGAAATAATTATCTAAATTGCTAAAGAATAACCAGAGATTATTATATTCTATTGAAATAAAATAACAGACCACAATAAGACCAATACAAGTTTGAGAATGTGATTGATTATTTAACTGTTTGGTTTAGCACAGCGATAGAGTGCTTAAGATTTATAGGTCATATCTCAATTTTGTAACTTCCAATACTCAAACTTTATGAGAATCCTCAAATAAAGTCTATTGCTTACTTTAATTATAATGACAAAGATGTTTGATATTGATTATGCTAATTTAAAGATTTGCAATTCAAACTTCATGATTGGTTACTGGATTATATCATTCCTTTCTCTCTGCTTACTCAAATTGTGATTCTTTTTAATCTCATGGAATGGTTCTGATTTTTAAGTATCGTTGAGCATTTCTTACATCACTAATGTCATAATTTGTTTCCTCAATTATAACTAAAATTGATGCCTAACGGATCAGATTATTTATAAAATGTGGAATACTTTTTCACTTAAATAATAAAGTCTCAGCTGGTTTCCATGAAATGTTGTAAAATTTTGGTTTGGATAACTAATGTGACCATTGTACATATTCCATAAGAATTTGGTGTCTATTTGAAATTGATTGTCTAAAGATTTTTTTAAGTGTTGTGTTTTTTTGAGAACAAATGGGCTCTCCAAAAAATGTTTTATAAGTTCTGGTGTTTTACTCTTGGCAGAGTTATCTGTCATGTAAAAGATACTAAAATTCTAGGTCAGTGAATATCCCAGCTTCATGAAATGTTTCGATGAATGATATTTTATTTACTATGTTTTTAGTTTTTTATACTTTCAATATGCCTATATGGTAGAAAATTCCATTCAGTACTGCTATATGAATACAAGTCTTGGAATTTCATTTATAATAACATACACTTGTTGAACACAGTGGCATTGTTAATCCTACAAGTTTTTTTTATCTTCAAGACAAGAAGCAATAGTATACAGATCACCATTCATTATTTATAAAAGGCACCAGTGTTTATTAGAAAGTATGCCAAAAATCAGCATGATCCTTCTAGCTTCATGATTAAGAATTATCTAGTTTAAAACCAAGACATAACTTGACTTTTATTTGGCATGTTTGATATTGTTAGGTATTGTGAAACATTATATATCTTTGAACATCATATAAATAGCAAGTTTACAAAGCTATTTGGATGGTTTTCCTGATTACAATAAATTTCTGTCTTTATTTCCTTCAGTCACTGCATATCCATATTGGTTAAGCCAGTCACAATCCAGTAAATTATCAGACTTCCCACTCGAAATGACAGTAATATAAAAAGTTTTATTATTATTATTAATCACCATAATGATTCCTCTAGAAGAATCTAATTCATTGATAATTTTTGATTATCTTTATGTCTCATTCCAATTTGTATGTGTTCCTTTTTTATTAATGCCTACATATTTTTTTGATAAGAGATTGTTGACTTAGATTCAAATTCCCTTAGGTTGATGAAAGCTGCATTTATATACTTATATAATTTTTAATATGGCTTTTTTTAAGGTCTTGGGATCAAATCATGTTTATCATTCATGCTGTCTTTTTTGTGAAGAAGGATAGTTTAGTATAGTGGCAATATTAAACTGACAGTATGTAATCACATTAGTTCTAATGATGGTTGTTGCTAAATCTTTACCAAACTTTGCCAGTAATTACAAGCTTACATTTTGGCTTATGCCTCCCTCCCCCAGAAAAAATCATAGCTTATGGTACTACAAAATCAAAAATTAATATTAAGATCCATCAGTAATTTAATCTCTCAATTATAATCTTTTATTCCACAAATGAAACAGTCTCTCAAAGAAATATTTAATATATTCTTTAAAAAATATGTTAAAACTATTTTTCTGAGTTCTGCAGCATAGGAGGAAGACTTCTATTTTTGTGATAACACAGAATAAACTGGTATCTTAGTGAGACTTACGGATTTAGACAGTTTTGGCTACTGCAACCTTTAATTGATATTTGCTTCTGTTTTTTTTTTTAAAGACAAATATTAATAAACCAATTTCCCCAGACTAGTTTCGATCTTATGGCTATCATCAGGGATTTAATAAGCAGTATTAGCTGACATCTATTATTATTTTTTAATGCTTATAGTAAGTGGCACAGAGGTCATGAAAAATTACACTGCTATAACAGCAATATGTAATATAAAGACATATGATGGAGTCATGTGATATTTTATTGGTGTATACTCAATTTATATAGAATGCTTAGCCGATTTTGGTTATGTGCCAACTTTCTGAAAAAATCCCAACACTGGTTGAAATATAAAAAATATTCAATTTAATTAGTTCAGATTCGAACCCAGATCATAAAGATGATTGGTGGAAGTATTACTATTGCACCATGAGCCTTTCCATAGTTATATGTGTGAAAATTATTAGTTATACTTTGTTGATGTTTTATAAATAAAATTATATTTAGACTTTTTTTTCCCCTAAGATAGTGTGTAGAACTAAAATTCAAAGATAAAATTATTGAAATTTCAATCTACACCATACTTTCTACCCCTTGTGGATTATAATAAAAATGACACATGATATAAACTCTCATTATCAGTACTATAATTATCTGTCAGATAATAAAAATGATTTCTCAGCATTACTCAATATGTGAGATTACATTTTTATATTTAACAAAATTGCTAGCTAATTCCCAAAACTCAAACATAAAATCATAGCATTAATGAATTTTCATTATTTGCAATATAATATTATATGTTGAAAAAAAATATTACAATTTTAATAATTTAAAAGTAATAACGTATATATATAAGTTATAAAAATTTTCAAGTAATATATTATTTGCATTATACATATGAAGTTTAAATGGAATTACAACACTTCATTAAAATATCAATAAATGATAATAGAATAGTCTATCTGTTTTAAAGCTTTTGATGTTTATAGATTTTATTTATGACATTGTTGGAAATAAAAAGTGGAAATTATATACTAGCCTGATTTAAATACAGTATAAATCATTCTGAAAACATGATTAAAACTATGGAGTGTAAAGATGGTCTTTTTATTAAGAACTTCATTTCATAATGAAACATCAATTTGTAAACGAAAATATCAAATATATAAATATAGCAGAAATAATAACATCCTCATAATTTATCTATGTATTAATAACATTCATGTAACAGTAAGGTTGACCGAATCATCTATATATAATTTTAGCATTATTTAAGCTATAGTTAAACTTTCCATTCCTTATTAACACTAATATATAACTAAAGGTTATAATTACCAAAACCTTACAAATACACAATTAATTCTACACTTTACTATTTACTAAAGTATTAATATTATTTACATGCAACTTATAGAATTAAATCCACTAAAACATCATTCAATCATCATATCCTGTGCTTACACTAGCTGTTAAAACAGTAGCGAACTCTCCACACAGTAGTGCCACCCAGTGCAACCTTGACAAATCAATGGATGCAACAATGTTTGTATATAAAATCCCTATTTAGTGTTTACTTATCAAATATCTCCAGACTGGTTTTTGATTTGTGGCTTTTATTATTGGATGATGGGAAATATGATTTTTAAAGAATCAAAGTTGCCAAAATGTATAGATATTGAACTGGTTTTAGATCTATATGACTATACAAGTAAATAAGCTTAGATTGAAAGCATTGTCTTTTTATCTTGAGCTTATCGCTTTATAGTTAACTAAATGGGTAAAAAATAGCTGCTGGAGGGTTGCATTCAATCATAAGGTCTAGGTGCAGTGTTCTCAGATCCACATCTATTGATTACTGGGTTTTGCATTAGGTGGCACTAATATATAGAGAGTTTGCTACTATTTTAACTTATAGGTTTATTGTTATTTCTATTTAAATTTCAATTACATTATGATGTCCAATATGACAGCAACAACATTGTATCATATTTGCTATTTTGAGCATTACAATGATGCTGAAACAACTGTATTTTTTCTTTGTTATGTTAAGTCTACATATAACTTTAGATTCCCCCTGTATAGTTTTATTTTATTGCAGAAATCATTTTAAAACTATTAGTTGAAAAAATACTGAAGATGTCAGCATTGTGTGGACTTTTAGAAAATTACAATATACAATTTGCATATGGAAAAAATCAGATCTGCCCTCTTGTGAACTCAATAGATATTGTGATTTCTGATTGGTGGGTTGTTTAGCTTTAGGTATTCAATTTTTCATTTTTGAAAACTTGTAATTTCTAATAATTTGTTTGAATATTAAAGGTTATTCTTCCATTGTTTTTTATAAAATACTTATTTTAAACCATAAACCTACATGACTATAATTAAAATGTTATTTAGAAAAAATTGTTTTTAAAAAGACAAATCATAAAAAATTAAAAAAAAAATATTTAAAAAATATTTAAAAGCAAACACATTCTCAGTCCTACTTAAAAGAGTGGATAGTTTCTAAAAAAACTGCATTCCATGTATAATGAAATACCACCTATATACAGTTGTTTTTGTTTAAAAAAATAAAATAAAGAGAACTATTTCATGTAATTTAATTGAAGCCATGTATCTGGATAAGAAAGTTTATAAGTTTTAAAATATCCAATGAAGAATTAGAGTAAACAAATGTCTCTTTAATATAGATTTAAATTCACTCAAAACGTCTAATCAAGATCAATTACAAGTTGGGATTCTCTACCTAAATATCATAAATTATTATTTGAATATGGATGGATGGATGGATAGATGGATAGATAGACAGACAGACTGACCTGGATATAAAGATGGATAGATTGATGGATGAGTAGATATATAGATAGATGGAGATGTGGATAGAAACATGGAAAAAAAAGATTAATTATGCAGTAGCAGGTCATAATAAAGACTACTTAACAATTCACACTATTTGTGGATTTTGTTACAAAGTACACTTAACATCCCAATTGAAAAATAGGATAAATTCCATTCTATTTTCAGAATATCATTCGGTTTATTTCTTTTACAGAATTTGTTTTTCCAGATTATATAAAGGTGTCATTTATTAATATTTATGCTAGTAAATATCATTTATATTTAGAGTTTGTAAATAACAAAAAATATCCACAACATACTTCAGATATTAAAACTGTGCATGTCCTTCATCATCTAGGCTAGAGAGTCTCAATCTGTCCAGGTTTGAACCAGAACATCTAGGGATACATTAAAAAAATGAATAATGGAAGAAAAAGAGTGAGTGTAAATAGGGGAGTATAGGAAACAAGTCAAAATTTATTACTAATTGAGAAGAATGGCTTCACATCTCAAAGATTTTTGATTTTTATATATTATTCTTAACCATCAAACAATCATTTTGCAAATTTAAAATATTTAATCTTATTCTCCATAATATATACTTCTATTAAATGTAAAAATAAAATATGTTACATAACTTACATATTATTTGAATGCATAATCTTAAAATCCAATCACTAATGTACATTTAGAAACAAAAGCATTTTTAAATTAACACACTTTCATAAATAAGCAATAATAGGCTGGTTTAATTGAGACACATGCTATAGGGGCAATCTGCATTTTTCCTATTTTTTTCACTGATTATTTGTTGAAGTAAATGTAATTGTAATCTTTAGTATTTAAAAAAAATCAAACATTTTGAAATTATTTGAACATAATGTTGAGAGGCAACTTCATATTTGGAAAATAGTAGAGTCATTCCATAAAAAATATGTTGTAAAAATGCCACTATAATGCATATACATAGTTGCATGCCCCTTGCAAATTTAGGTTTTACTTTTCTCCACTTGAATACAGTTAGACTGGTTACATACATATTCAGTGAACAGATCACTTATTTCTGGGAGCAATGTTCAGTGAGTGAATTTGTTTTGGATCTCCTGTGTTTTTTTGTTTCAGTTTTAAACACAGTTACAATGTATTAATTTGAAATAACACTAACTATATTAATTACAAACATTTTACTAATATGAATTCAGGGTGCAATATATGAAAATAAGGTAAAAGCCTGAAATCCGGGCAAAGCTGCTTGGAGCGTTGATGCTAGACAAAATCAATAAAATATAATGTTACCTGGCCGCAACTTTTTGTTTTTTATAATATGTGTTTTTTTTTTTTATCGATTAAACGAATTTTGATTTTATTTATAACATGATTTCTTTATTATTTAACAAATTGTTATATTAATTTTTGTTGTTGTTTTTTTTTTTTGTAACCTCACATTTTTCTTTATTCCAATAAATTTTGCTAATTTAATTTTGTGTACCTTTTATTTTGATGATTTTAAAACTTTGGACCGTTTCACAACGTCCAAAAATTTGTTTTAATCCCGCCACCAAAAAAATAGAATACAATTATTTGCGACTTGTTTAGACTTTATTCTACCTTTTCTTTTTTTGCTTGACTAAATTGTTTTTATTCTTATTATGAAATCGAAAGTAACTTTCATGTTGTTGGTTAAAAAATTGTTTTGAAACACCCACCCTCTCATCAAGAATTGTAACAAAAAGTCAAGACCTTTTTTTTTTTTGTTTTTTTAAAAAAAAAAAAAAACTTTTTTTTGTTTCACTTTTGACTTTTGATTATATTTCGTTCTGCAATAAAAACAGGTTACTTTTTGGGGGTCTTTCCGTACTGTTATTATTAATAAAAAGTACACCGTTTTAAATAGAATGCAATTATTTGGTAATTGTTTCCAATTTTTTCGACCTTTTTTTTTTTTTTTTTTGGGTTGACAAAATTGTTTTTATCTTCTTATTAAATCAAAAGTAAGTTTTGTGATTTTTTTGGGAATAAAATATCGTTTTCAAACTCAGATACTCGGAAAAGTAATTGGAACAAAAAGTCCATAATTTCTGTTGATTTTCAACAACTTTTTTTCAACCCTTTTGACTTTTATTTCTATTTCTTTTGAATTATCTTTTTTTTGCCTTCTAAAATAAACTGCTTTGGGGATGGGGGAGGTTGGGGTTCCTACTTTGATAGTATTAACAAAAAGGAGTCATTTCTTTTAACCCTGCTGAAAAAAGAAAAACATCATCCAAATATTTGTCAATTTCTAATGAAATCATAAAAAAAAGTACACAAACTTTGAACTTTTTGAACTGATTTATTATTTTATTGCTGTAATAATCAAACAATCTGGTATTTGTGAGGACATTATGTGCCAGAAAAAAGGACACAGTCTCCCTCACCTTTCTGTACTCAGTATTTGTGAAAAGTGCACAAATTGCACATACTCATCAGACATGTTATTGATCTCGTCTAGTTTCCATGCAGAAATGTGACTTAGCACATGAGCTTTTGTTGAAGCATGTTGGAACGTACCCTTTGCCAATTTTTTACATATTAACATTTTTTTAGGGAAGGGTGGGGACCGTATGACAATTATTAATGATTAACAACATTATTTAAATAGAAATGACATTACTCTATTATGGAGATTTGAAAAAATGCTAAAACACCCTCAAGCAATACAGTAATCAGCTATGAATAGAACGAATACACGTAAATAGTTTCAAAGCACAAAACAGGCTGTAATATTTTTGTGCAATCTTATGTAAAGTGGCCTAGCAATGGGTTAATACAATATGTAAATTTTGTATTAGTCTGTAAGGCTGGCGGCGGCCACCGAAATAGCATTTTTATGTGTTTTGACATGTAAACAGTGTCCCAAGTGGCTCTGCCCAGATTTCAGGCTTTTACCAAAAATAAACTATCAAGGGATAGTATATGAAAAAGATTGGGAAACCATTGATCTATGCAAATAATATATATTTACTTTTAATAAATTGAAACTCCACATTATTTACATATCTACCATATATATATGAATGAAATGGAAATAGAATCAAATGATGTCATTTGCTAAAAATCTCAAATGAAAATCTGTTAATAAGATATTAAAATTTCTCTTATCTGGCCACTCTTATCATAAAGAACAATTTGTTGTTCAAAATTTTGCAGAAACAGAGTGGCTATAGTAAAAAATACTGTATTCTGAAAAAGTATTAATAATTACTTATTTAACAATAAATATATTAAAAAACAAGCAAATGGAATTAAGTTGCATTCTATGAAATAGTTAATGTTTGTTATCTTATTTAATGCAGGAAAAATAGAACTTAATTTTGTAAGTAATTTTATAGTTTTTGTTCAAATATATAAATGTAATTTATAATATTTTTAAAAAAAATTTTTTTTAAATTAAATGTTCTTCTAGACTCTTTATATAGGTAATGGGAGTGATAACTTTTGTAATGCATTAGATCATGATTGAAAGTTAGGAAAAGCTTAAGATATTTGAATCCTTTGGTGTTGTTTTTTATGTCTTTGATAAAAAATTATTTGAAAGCATTGTTAATAGTCTCTTTGTTATTGCATTATTTCAATTTTTATTTTCTTTGACAATATAAATAATCTGCTTTCATAACTAAAGCAGTGACAATTTTATATAACACTTTAAATTGGAAAATTTTTAAATCCTATATATATATATATATGTGTGTGTGTAAATAATTTTTAATACTCACTCCTTCATTAAACTAGAAATTATCCATTATTAAATAATATTTCTATAGGGTAATTTTTACTTCACCCAAGCAAGATAGGGACTGGTTTTTATGTGCTTTTTGCATGAGAATGGTATAGTGAAAATTACAATCCAGAAATATTATTCATTGAATAAATAATCTCTAGTTTAATGAATGACTAATAAAAATTAATATAGTTCAAAATGGTTTGTATCAAAGATGTAAGGACATAAGTTTGATGCTTATCAATTAAAGTATAGTAATTTCTTATATATATATAGAAAATATAGGCTATTTGAGCTCAGACTTTCAAGTCCCTTCACTATCCACAATATCTCATACTACTGATACCCATGACCACACACATGAAGAAAAGATAAATAATCACCAATATATATATTTCGGGTAAACTAGCACTCATCAGTTAGTCCAGATTAACATCTGCTATACATATATATTATCAGGGCTCAGTTTATATTAAGATAGCAAATCCTTACCCTTTATGACAGGCTTCAACCTATTCCAATCTTCAACTCTTATATATATATATTCTAACCTCCCCCCGTGCATTCTCACCCCAAAATATACTGTTTATTACGAATATTACGGGTTCTAGCTCAGTTAACAAATAAATAAATGAAATATTCAGCATTAATTAAAATGATTACTAGCTCTAATTTTAAAATACAAATACGGTTCAATTTTAAAATGAATTAACAAATATTTACTATTTTCATGAGACATGGAGTGACAATACAGGGAACGAGATAGACTACATTGAGCCATTATCCACATGATACTACCTCAATGGCATAAGAACACTATCCCCCCTTTTTACTATACCAAATAACTAACTCATAGTATTCTTACGACTTTCTGAGCTCTATTCACTACAATTAAAATAATAATCATATCTTAATCTTCTTTATAACAAGAATCTAGCTCAATTAAATAAAATGAAATAAAATAAAATAAAATCTCAGGTTCATAAATTGTATTCTAACTGATTTAAAATTACGGTAGTAAAATATGAAAAGGGAATTTTATGTCATAATCTACTACACAGCAACTAATAATAATAAAAATAATAATAACAATAATAATATAATATAATCTTATTTCTTCCTGAAATGAAATAAATAAATACGTACGCGGTAGTATTTTAATAATCTGACAACAGAATACGTGTGGCAACATTAGCATATAATTTAATGTAATATTGTGGCAACCGACTTATGACCAATAAATAATATAAAATTATGATCTTTTAATTTTAACATACCAATAAATTCTCAAAATTCTTATAACACTTTTATGTTTACCTTTTGTGCAAAATTTATATGTCTGTTTCAATTATAAATGTATCGTGATTTCATGCATCCATGTGGAGAAATAACAACTCGGACACAAAAACTTTAAAACAAATTTAAAACAAAGTTTATTAACAACATAAATAAATTAACAATATTTTTATACTATATACATTGGATATCCCTTACTTTCATATCTCAACTTAGTTTATTAGTTTATAAAATGAAATCAAAATATTATTTACTTTTCCTAGTTAAATCTTATTTTTTTTTAACACTTAAGAAAATACAGCATTATTACTTGATTTTTTATTATGGTTAGCTTATTACAAAATGCATTTCTTATATGATTATCACAAACACTTTTCATCCCTAATATTATTAAAATTACATTTTTTACAAAAATTTACATTCGTAATAAAATTCTACAAAATAATAAAATTTAGTTTCATATTGGTTGTATGGAATCTTACAAAGTCAAAACACTATTCTACATTCGGTATTAGGTTTTTATTATTCATTATCCGATGTTTATTAATCCTAATATTCTCATTCAAGCCTTACTTCGGATGATATAATTATAACTATTAATATACCATGCACAAGTATATGTTTATTATACCTTATTGAATTTTCTCTTAATAAATATGCAATACTCATTCCCTCCAACATTAATATAAAAAAAAATAAAAATTCAAATTTTATTATCACTTTTAAAATACTTGGTTTAGATTTCTTTTCAAAATCTTATATTCATTTCTGAATTAATTTTACAATGTATTATATGATTCTTTCTCTCTTTATGATATTTTGGACTTTCAATTTTAAAGTTACACAATTCTATACATTCAAGCAAATAAACTATTCTTACATAAACGATAATATGTCTTCAGTTCTATTTTATTCATTATTTCTTTGAAAATATCTTTCTGACCGATGCAGATTCATGAAATAAGGATAGCGAAGATAGATGCATAGGATCAAAATACAACTAGAATATTACTCGTCATATACCTTGACCATCATGGCACAGTGAATTAAAAGACACTATAGAGGAGTGATCTTTACCTGTCTACCAACCTCTATCATAGGAACGATGCTAAAGCTATTTCTTCAGCTTTATTCTAACATCAAAAGTTTAAAGATATGCAAAACACTGTCCAAACCATATGTGTTCAGTCATAGGACTTAGTTAACTATACTAAACCACACAAAACTAAATATGATCCAAATCCCTTATATTTTCTTATTTCTTAAAAAAAAACACATCATCTTGGTTTCCTCGCCACTAGTACTTCCAAGTCACTATCCGATCTTATTTCTCAAGATTTTTTCTATACTGTACATCGACAAATACATATCTGCATTACTAACAATAATAAAATTCATTGATATTTTAAAACTATTCCACTGTTCTATAAGAAAATCTTTTTACTACTTTCCTCCGTATATTTAATCATATACAAACTATTTAAATATCTGAATACTTTATCACATGAAAGTTCAAAAGAATCACACAATTGTTCTGTTAAATTATATTATTAATATACTTTAAATAAATTGTTGCATGCATATTCCGAATTACTCCTATCTCATTATATGTTAAAATGTTGCATAAAATGTGTACATATAATTAAGACTTTCACACTTCATTCTTAGGTCAATAGATGATCTAAAAAAATACATTATGCATTATAAACAACAATTAAAATTACCAAACGATCTTTATCTTCTCGATTGCGTTCCGTAGGCTTCACCATCCATTTGATTCTTGTAGATATAAGACTCACATCCATACACTTTATTTTAAACACTATTTCTATAATTTTATCAAGCTATTATATTTAAATTTTAATATTACTAAATTTATGTTTTATGTTTTCCCTAATCTCACATAACATTTTATATTTTAAAATAAATTATTAAAAAATATTCAAACTATATTTACTGTACTCCTTCATCAAATTTTCCTGAAAACCGTTCATACTAAAGCCAAAAAAAAATTGTTTATCATTTCTTTTCCATTCACTTAATGTTCCTCTCCCTGCTTGTTCAATTTTAAGGTAAAACAAATATTACTTCGTTCAATAAATATTCATGAATGATATTCCTTGGTTTTTATAATATTTAATACAATTATTAATTATGATATTAGTTAATCCCGTAAAGAAAACTTCTAAATATTCTCTTCTAATATTTCTTGCTAATATTTTCTCCCGTGCGACTTTTAAGATGCATCTTCTCAGTACTTTGATTTAAATATTCAATAAAACTTTTCTGCTTCCATGGATTCTTCATTAAGTAAATTAGATTTATATTTTCCAAATCTTTATCTTTATTAAGCATTTCTCTAATGAACACTTTATAATATTTGTTAATTCTTCTTAGAGAAAGTTTTTCGGTTCCTTTTCCATAAAAACACAATAGCTCTTTCATATTATTATTCTGTAACTTGTTTCCTTCTTTTAAAATTCTGGTACTATATACTTTGTAATGTTTCCTTTAAAAAGACAAACATTCTTTCTCCATTATAACTTTTACATAATTTTTTCTTTATGATATACGCATCTTAATTTTTCCATAGAGAAGAATAAAAAAAAAACTTCGGAGTAGCCTTTTAAAATTGTGTGTCATAATTTTTCCTGATGGCAAATAACTTCTCTTTTAAGTTTTTGGTATAATGTCCAAATTATATTTACCTGAGTTCTAATGATTTCTTGGTTGATCACAAATAAACTGTATTCAAGGCACTTTACAATTATTTTTACTTTATCAATACTTTTAGGTACTTTTTTCTGTAGTATTTCCATTTTACTGCAAGGTTTTGGCTAAACTTGAATAAAAATCCTGGTAAGAAATCTTTTAAATTAGCCTTCCATTTAAAGGCAGTTCAAAATATTATATTTTAAAACAAAACTTTTAAAATAAATACAAAATTTTTAAATTATAACACTTTTCTAGCTTACAATCTTATACAGCTAAAAAATATGTTCCTCCTTCCTTTACTTACACATTCCTTCTCCTGCTCCATCTAATTCCTATATTTCGTCTGCTAAATTACCTCCATTGATTGGTTAATGACTTTTTTAGCGCGAACAAATTTACACAATTTTAGTTTTATAATAGATTAAACTTTTTAAAATAAAGAATTTATGACGTCATGTTTTAAAATATTACTTAGAATAGTATTTTTAAACTCAATTATAGTTTTATCAAAATCATTTAAATTTTAAAACAATTATTAAAATAACATTTAATATTTCAACTTTTACTTTAACGATAGATAGCAATTACATTTAGTTTTATAATTCACAAACTTTATTATTATATTCTAACAAGCGTGTGTGTGAAGGTATATAATATACAGTCACATGATTACTAACTTTATCAGATGATTTTTTTTTTTTAATTTACGTCTCGGTCTAAATTACCAAAACTGATATATTTTATAAAAATTTGGAAAATAATTTAAAATGTAGAACTAAATATAATTCTCACCATCCTAAAGTTTATCTTAAAATATATTAGATTAAATTTGAATATTAATTATAATTATAATATTACATATAGCGTTTATTTAATTTATTAGTTTTAAAACATTATAATTGGATTGTTAATATACTTTTAACTATTTATAGCTGTATTATTTTATATGGCCAGGTTTTACAACCATAAGCAAGGATATAATTAAGCTTTATTTAACTGTTTTTTTTTTTAAAATAATCCATTACACTTTTACATACCAGGTATTTTTCAGCCTTAAAAATTAAATTGTACTATAAAATCTAATCGATCATACAATTATCAATATATTACACAAACGTATTTTAAAATTTAAAATTTTTTTTTAGCAATTTACCATTCTACCTTATTATGACCTATAGATAAGGGCACAATATATATATATATTGTAATGGTAAGAACTTGTATGCCTTGTTAACATGTTGCAAAATTCCACCAACATGTTCGAAGAGCAGCACAACAGGTCAGTTTAGGGCCTGCAGTACTGAGTTCAAACATAGTCATTTTATTTCACAACAAACACCACAAGACATGTGTACTATAACAATAAGCAAATATTTTTCCAGGCTTGGTGGTTAGGTAAATACAAGAGACTCTAACTATTTTTAAGATTAAGGGCTACTGCTATTTACTTTAATCTGCTTATAATAATTGCAATGAGACACTGAACATTACTACTAAACAAAGCAGACAAGAAAACACATAAATAGATAAATACAAATATTTAATCAGGGTCAAATTAAGTTACATTTGATTTAAGATGCTACTGGATATCATTATTCAATTATATTTCATGCCTCCCATTTAAATTTGGACGTTACTAGATTACAAGATGAGATCCCAAGTCTGAAGGTATATGCCAATCCAGAAATCTTTACACATGTATTATTAATAAATAAGTCTATACTAATGAAATTACTACTAGAGTAGATGATGTGAAAGGAGTGGATACAGATCTAGCATAGATATTTATATTTATAAACAAAGTGATATGTGATAGGTTTTTTTGTGCTGCCAAATTTAGGGAGATTCAGCTTTTATTCAAGTACAACATTTCTTATGCTTGCTTATAACTGTTATTAAAACATATTGCCACTCAAGCCAGAGTAATCAATGGATTCCAGAAGGCTTGTGCATAAAATCTCCATCTAATGCCTACTTATCCAATATCCTCAGACTAGTTTCTGGCTTGTGGCCTTCATCAGTGAGGAGCCTTGGATTGATTATTATGGCTTGCACTGAGTGACAGTATGTATAGAGTGCCCATTTTAAAAATAAACTTCTGTTATATTATGACCTCCTAACTATAAGGTGATCTATTAAAGGCCATTGTTTTCAGTCTGGATTCTATTTATAGTGATTTTCTTTGCTTGACAATGTATTTGTCATATCCAATCCATGGTATTATCATCATCATTTCCAACTATTATGGATCCACTTCAGGATGAGGGTCTCTCCAAGTGTAATCCATGTTGTCCCATCTTTAACCTCTCTTCTTCACATCATCCCAGCTTATGTTTTATATACTGTTATTTCCACCAATTTTTGATACTAAAATGATATTAAATTCTCCAAAAAAAATCCAATTTTTTTAATGATATTGCTATAATAATGCTATCCAGCAAGAAATAAAAAGTTCGATTTCACAATTCTCATAATTTAATGTTGTACAAATGCACTAATAAAATAAGCATTGTAGCATTGATAAGATACATTTAACACTATTAGTCTTTACAACTCCAAGAATAAATGATAGTAAATTGAATCAAACACCGTGAATTTTTTCACTGATTAATTTGTTTTTAAGCCAATAAGAATCACATGATCACCATTTCTTATGCTTGCTTATAACTGTTATTAAAAAAGGCAAAACTCTCCATTCAGTATTGCCACTCAGTGCAAGCTAGAGTAATCAATGGATGCCAGAAGGCTTGTGCATAAAATCCCCATCTATTGCCTATTCATCCAATATCCCCAGACTAGTTTATGGGTTGTGGCCTTCATCAGTGAGGAGCCTTGGATCTGAGAGCACTGCACCTAGATCTTAGGATCTAATGCAGCCCTCCAGCAACCACCTTTTATCTCTACTTAACTACAAAACTATGAGTCTTAAAAACATGATAGTATTTTTAATCCAAGATCATTAGTGTATATAGTCATATAGGTCTGAATTCAGTTCAGTACCTAGACATTTTGGTGTCTTTGGTTCTTTAATAAACATAGCCACCACTATCCTATTAGACAGGATTGGTTTTAAGCCAATAAACAGCACATGATCACCATTTCTTATGCTTTCTTATAACAGTTATTAAAACAGAAAAAAATTTCCATACAGTATTGCTACTCAGTGCAAGTCAGAGTAATCAATGGATTCCAGAAGATGATTACTCTGGCTTTCACTGAGTGACAATACTATATGGAGAGTTTTGTTTGATTAATTTGTCTTTTTCAAAAAACTTGTAAACATCTACCTGCTTTATTAAATGTTCTTTTTTTTTTTGGATGATGAGTTTCATTAAAAGCAGTTTATCAATCTTAAATCTTGACAGCTACTTGGCTATTAGCACAATCCTTCATTCTAATTTTAAAGAGTTTGTATGTGGTAATGTTTGCACATTTTATATATCCATATTTAGAAAAGAAAATAGATTTTTTAAGACTTTTTTTGTTTGCCTCCTGCTTTACAACTACTATTGATATCTATTGCTTTCATAAAAAATCTATCATGCAAGATAGACTTTTGAGGTAATTCATTTTGAGTCACAATTTCTAGCTCCTATTTTCATGGTAGGTAAAAATATCTCTAAATAGGACTGCCTAAATATATAATCATTATCCAGATGAAAGTTGTGTTTCAAATTTTTGATTTATTAGGTATGGATTGCCTTGAACAAAGACCATATCTAAGGACTGCCAGCATACTAGTCCTGTTTCATGATTAATTTTTGAGAATATTTTAAGCTAAAGAAATGAAAATAGTCAAGAGTTGATAGCTGAGAGATTAGTGCAGCCGCCTTGCAAGCAGTTGCTTGCAGACAGTTGTTGTGGGTTCACTTCCTGGCTGATGTTTTGACATATGGAAAAAAAGATAACTGGAGTAAGATAAGTTGATCTTGTAATTAAAGACTGGAATTATGGTTACACAAATACCCAACCCCATTGTCAAAATTGGTACCTGAAGATGACTAATGATAAGAGAAGCTCATGATGACTGGCCATACATAACTTTAGTGACAAAGGAAGGAAAAAATGGTAACAGAAAATAACCTTTAATAAACCAATGTTCTATCCTGCAAAGTAGTAGGTACTAGTTTGTTATTAACAATTAATTTTTAAATCTGAAGATTATTCTACTTGTTGCTACCTATGGAGACCATCACTAACCCAAGCACCTTACACTCCTATAAAAATAAAACTATATTTTTTAAATTTCTTTATTAAATAAATATCTTAGCATAAATATTTGTTTGTTTACTTTTTTAACACAAAAGAGCACAATTATTAATATAAGTATTCAATGTGAATTTTAAAATGTTTCATAACAAATAAAGTTTTGAAAACACTATCATAGATAATGAATATTTATTTTTATTTTAAGTGAAATTTTTATTAATAAAAATTAATAATTATATGCATTTTTACAACAATTATTTATTACGATAGAATGACAGCCTGTTAAGCTAATAGCGCAGATGCTGTGAGAATGTTATTAATAAATGAATACCTTCGAACAACCACATGATATAGTATTTATATAAGAGTAAAAAGGAATCCTCACCCTTACGACTCAAATGTTTATAAATGAGCAAATCTAAAGTAGTTGTAATGAAGGCGTGACTACATAATAGTCACTTTAAATTACTATATATAATATCTGTATGAATGACGCCAATGAAATTTTCTAGAATTTACTAAACGCCACTCTAAACGAAACTAAATCATATACATGAATAAGCATTTATTTTATAACGTCTTGCATGCGATTATAATTATGATAGAATGACAGCCTGTTAAGCTAAAAGCGCAGACGCTGTGAGAATGTTATTAATAAATGAATACCTTCGAACAACCACATGATATAGTATTTATATAAGAGTAAAAAGGAATCCTCTTACCCTTACGACTCAAATGTTTATAAATGAGCAAATCTAAAGTAGTTGTAACGAAGGCGTGACTACATAATAGTCACTTTAAATTACTATATATAATATCTGTATGAATGACGCCAATGAAATTTTCTAGAATTTACTAAACGCCACTCTAAACGAAACTAAATCATATACATGAATAAGCATTTATTTTATAACGTCTTGCATGCGATTATAATTATGATAGAATGACAGCCTGTTAAGCTAAAAGCGCAGACGCTGTGAGAATGTTATTAATAAATGAATACCTTCGAACAACCACATGATATAGTATTTATATAAGAGTAAAAAGGAATCCTCTTACCCTTACGACTCAAATGTTTATAAATGAGCAAATCTAAAGTAGTTGTAACGGTGTGACTACATAATAGTCACTTTAAATTACTATATATAATGTCTGTATGAATGACGCCAATGAAATTTTCTAGAATTTACTAAACGCCACTCTAAACGAAACTAAATCATATACATGAATAAGCATTTATTTTATAACATCTTGCGTGCGATTATAATTTATATTTGAATTTTAAAATATAGATCTTCATAATAAGTAACAGTGGAAAGAGGGAGTACATATTCCCAGAAATACATATACACCTGGGTCTCTTTTTACACAGATTTATTTAGCACGATTTTGAAGTTATACGCTTCATGTTTCTCCGGAAGTCGAACTCTGATAATGTGCTATTACTTTAAATAATAAATTTCGCGCACTTACGTTATATTGAAAGTAATAACACATTATTAGAATTCGACTTTCATCTTAGTAATTTCAATATTTTCAGTGCTTTATAATAATAAGATTTTATGCAATAATGAAATTAAAATCATGATTTCCACATTTTATGTATACACACATTAAATTTTACAAGATTATAATGTAAATTTGTTCAAACATTGTGCATGTTAATTTTGCATTTTAAATCACATTCTGTTTTTGCTTTTTAAAGAAGAACATAATCAATTATTAATCATTTAGTGTCCGCAAGTTTATTTTTAAAAGATGAGTAATAGCAGTGGGCACAATTAAATTTGACAATTAAAAATTAATATCTGATTTTTTATCAGTTTACAAACGAACCTGTTTATCGGCAAATATCGATAATAATTAAAATGTGTATAAAAAAATGTAAATTACTGAACTGTAAATTATGCATAAAAATATATTATTTTGAATAAAATTAAATATTATAGTTAAAAAAAGTTTGTCTTGTATCAATTTTTTTCAAATTTGAAATTTTTTATTAGTCATATTTTATTTTCTTATTTTTTTTAATTATAAATTTTATGAAACGCACATTATTATATTAAGTAATATTTACAGCCTTAGTAATTTTTTTTTTTTTTGCGCAAATTTTAAAGTAATTTTATGGTGGTGCTTTGCTTTTACATGATTTTTGAAAAATCACAGTCTGTAGCCCCCCTTTTTCAAGGTAAGTTATGTCTATTTTTGCGCGATTTCATTTGCACGTGTTTTCTGAGGAACCTATCTATCATGTAAAACAAGACCTAGGTGTATATGTAAATACACACAATTTACAACAAAATTATTATTTAGCAATTGATCCATATTATTTTAGCATTGATTATCAATGCTTAAACATCTCATTAAATATGAATATAGGCCAGTAGCCAGAAACTAGATTGGTCATTTAAATATGACACTCAACATTGGTACCCATTTATCATTCATAAGTACTGTAAATAGGCTTGAAGCAGATTTAATTAAGAGTTGTAAAATTTCTTCTAAAAAACATCTCATCTTTAGATTTAACTTCAATTTTGTTGCTATGTGTGTTTAATTTGAAAATATATTACAATCATTTCACATATGTACATATTTTATCACACGAACCAGCCTAAGGGCCTTTCATAAACAGTCCTTCAATCTCAAGATTCTTTTGTAGAGTCATATTGCAAAAGTTTTAATTCATATAATAATTCTGTTATTCCTCCATATTGTTTTTAAGGCTTTATGTATCATAATCTACCATCTATTTTTAATTAACTTTGTATTTTATATACTTTTTGTTTACTTGATGCGATACAATGCACTATGGCTTCTCCTTCCTCAGTACCAGGAATCTCTCAACCACTATGCTCAAAGAAATTTGTTATCCACTTTCCCTTTCCATTCCCTATCTTAAGTTTTCACCACATTTTTCTTTATCCTGCTCCATTTTATTTCCACAATATTATCTTTGTCCACTCTATGGCCTTTATATCTAAATCTTTCTTATCTTTTTTCAAAACCAGCATAAAAACCAAGAACTCACTTTCTGTATAATTACTTTGTTTATATTTATTCTCCCTTCTTCATTATTAGTTGCGCCTCTACTATACATATTACCACATTGAGGTAAACTACTTCAAGAGACAATTCTCTATTATAATGTGTAAATTTTTGGAAATATGTTGTTTTGTTTTGTTTTTTTAAAAAAAAATCTACTCTAGATGTCAATTATTTTTTAATTATCAAACACGAATTTTAGAAAAACTCTTCACTGTATCTTATATTTTTTTAATTTATTTTGCTTCAATTAGTCAATGAGTAAATTATTCCTAAATAAATCTTTAGCTACATGTATAACAAGTTAAAAATATTACAAAATAATTTTTTATTCAATTACAAAAAAGTAATGTAAAATAACTTGTCTTTTGTTAAGTGACACTTCATTAAGAATGGAAATTGCTGTTTGAAATATAATTAGTGCGATTGTCAAAATGCTATTTACAATCGCACTAATTATATTTCAAACAGCAATTTCAAGTTTGCTACTAATAGAAGTCATTTTTCTATAAATAAATATATAATTAAAATTAAAATGAATAAATAAAACTTCTATATTTAGATTTCACTTCATGAATAATTAAAAAAAATAAAAATACAAAAAATAAAACATAGACACGAGAGAGCACATTTTTCAAAAAATGGGAATATATAAATATATTTGTCTATGTATACATTATATTTTATGTGCAAATAATTATTTTTATTGATATTTATTATTTCACAATGCTAAGCGAAGTATTACATGTCTCATTAAGCTAGTCCAATTTAAAATTACTGAAGCCTTAAAGCAATAAAAAATATATTCCCCCACTGTCTTCCAAGATCTAAGGTTGCATATAGGTAATATAAGTAAAATTTTATAGATTTAATAAAGTAGATAAACACAATAGATAAGTATCATTTAATATATAATCTTGTTATTTTCATAACGGTAGCGACACAAACGAATCCTTATTTAAATATTTGAGGGTTCTTTCAGAGCTGTGCATATATATAGAGAGAGAGGTAACACAAAATTTCAACTAATTTGATAGAATGAATTCCATGAAATGCAACAAATAGCTAAAGTTCAGTTCATTAACTTGATAGTTTAATTTAACAATGTCTCTGGTAAAAACGAATTCTTATTTTAGTGTATGAAGCAAATTAAAACGTTGTTGTATTTATACATAAACGTAATCAGTACTTTCAAAAATATACTTCTCTAAGTTGTAAAATATGTGAATTTACTATATAAGTTAATGAATTATTGTTAAAAAAAGTGTTTTATATTTTTATCAAGTGCTACAAAAAAAAAAGGTACTGAGTCATATGATGTAATTCATTTATCTTATATTTCAATTCAGGCATGCTCAGCTTATTTTTAACCTCCTCATTAATACATGTTTACTAATTAGTAAGTAATGAAGAAGATTTTTTTTTCCAAAAGTAAATTTATTTGACATTGAATCTGTGATGTACATTGTAAACAGTATGTAATTACATTGAATTAAGTAGAGCTAAATACATATCTAGATCTTGAGTATAAATACGAACCAAAGTCTTTGTTTATCAGCTGAGTTAATCCATTAGAGTAAAGTTCTGTGAGGGAATACTGCTCCATCTCCCTGTCTTCAACAATCAAGTTATTAATAGCTATTCAGCATCTTGACATTACTTCTGATGGGGACCTTCTTCCCATATCTTTGATTTAGATAATGATTGTGTTTTTTTTTTTGGAGTCTATGGTACATTTAGTCCCTTGAGGTTAATCAACTTCCATGACTGTTTGTGAAGCCATTCTGGGCTAACATTTGATCTCTGATGCAGAAGAAGATTTGAGTGATTTTTTTGTATTGTTTTATTTTCTGGCTAAGAATAACTGATATTCATCTATCGATTATCTATTTAAAGGAAATATTCTTAGCTTAATTAGAATGTGAACAAATTTTCTAGTTTACATGTTTCAGATTTGAATATTAACCACAGAGCATAGTAGATAGTTGCATATATATATATATATATATATATATATGATATATATATATATATATATATATATATATATATATCATCATCACCATCATTATGAATTGTCTAGTACAGTGTTATCTCTGGAGCATAGAATTCTTAGACTGACTCCAATTCTGGCACATCTTATGATCCTCTGCACAATAAAGTCATTCCATTTATTTTATTTATTCAAAGTTGAATAATAATTCAGCATAATGATATATCTTTCTTTCACTCACTAAAAAGTTTAAAATTGATTAATGACAGAATGATTAGTAATAGAAATATAGATTTTAAATAATATACTTTTTATGAAAATGTTTTAAATACAAGAATACATGAGTTATGTAATATTCAAATTAATTAAATCTCGTGGAACATATTAATTACCTAAGTTAAGGGCTGCCCCAAACACTACATCATCAACAGTAGACTTTTACTTGGAATATTCTGTGATGCTATGCATTCGAATGTCAATGAGTACTCATCAAACTGAGGTCTTTTTTTATTGCTGAGAATGGAACAATGAATCCTTCATTATGGAATCTATCTCTCTATGATTAGGATAAATTTTTCAGAGCACTCTTGGTATTTTTCGGAGCACTCTTGGTATAATATATTGTACCATTTATTTATATATGGTACAAATATATTGACATTTGGTAAAAGCTAAAGGAAAAAGTAAATTTAGGGATCTTATTAAAAAGACACAATTACATTTTTTTTTAGTTTGTATAATTTTTTTTTAAAAATCTACAATGAAAATTACATTTTTCGTTCATTTTTTTTTTTTATGTAATTAAAAAATAAAATTGGAAAGAATAAATGATATGCAGATTACTAATCCATATAAATTAAAAGAATTCCAAAAGTAAAACGATTACAATTAGAAAAATCTTTTTAGGTAATTAAAGATGACAGAATTATGCTAAAAAAATAAAGACTTTGTAATGTAAATTTTATAAAGAATGTACAAGATTGTAAACCTAAGCACTATGATAATAATAATATGCACAGAAGTTTCAAAACTGGATCAAGGTATAAAAAAAAGAGGACAACTTTGATCTGGGTCTTTCATTTATTTGCTGGTTACATGTTCTTAGAGTGGAGATTTCTGTGAGAGTAACCTGTTGCCGTGAAATGTGTTTGCACAGAAATACTACTCACTTGCTGAATGAAGTTGTAATGCAAGAATGGAAACGAAGCCTTGACCACCGTCTTTTGCAGTGAAGGTCATCACAAGTGAGCTTCTTACTTCAACTACAGAATGGACCAAATGCCAGAAGGAGAGACCAATTATAAGCTCAGGATCCTATAAATCTTTACAAATCTACTGGTAAGTTAAGATTAACATTCCTGATTGTGACAAAATGAAAGTTTGCAAACGATTCTTAAAAAATAAGCTTAAAATAATCCCGATAGAGACATTAATTTTATCATTCAAGAGACTTCCATTTTAAAAAACTTTATAGAAGAAATTTGTTTATACCTAAGAACTTTAATTGTTTAGCTGTTTAATTAATTGAATTATATCTGAATTAGTAGGAGTGCTTTCCAATTAATTAGTAATTTCTCTTTAAACATTTTAATTTGTTAGAATAAAATTTTTATTTCTAATACCAACTTTTCTTTGTACATTATTGATGATTATTATTAAATTTATTATTAGTTTTTTAAGATTTAAAAGTATAAGTTACCTTTGCCAATATTCATTGACTAAGCTCCATGAATAATAATATCTAAAAAATAACTATAGTTACAGTAAAATATGACCTTATTTATGATGAGCGATGCGATGGATTTCAGCGGATTCTTGTATGAATCCTGGTGCCCTTATTAAAATAAATAAAAATCTGATTCCACCATTAGCTTAAGTCGAAATAATTGGTAGGCCAATTAATCAGGAAATATAGTTATGTTTTATAGAAATATGAACAAAATATTTATATTTTCTGTATTCATAACTTGATTAACTTTCACTAAATTTACAGTGAGTAAAAGAAGGCCTACCAGATCTATCAAAATGTGGAAAATGTTGCAATATGTTAGGTATAAATGGTGAATAATAAAATGGAACCTTTTAAACTTTATTTGTTTTATTATATTAGAAGCAGATTCTATTATTTTCTTTGAAATCTGCACTCTGCCCTCTTCCTTGTATCTGAGATAACTAATTTACTAAACATTTGGAGATAATTTATAAGTCATTTTTAAATTTATGCATAAGGTCTTCATAAAAAGCTACCTATTTATAGCTTTTCTAAGAATATAACTAAAAATGTTTTATTTGTTAGAAATCACATTCTTTCAAGTACATCAGTATTTTTACTTTTTTAGTTTTTCACCATCATGATTACCTGCATGATCTATTGTTTAACAATGGGCAACAGTATGAATGAACGATTTCTAGGCCATTCTTCCTTCTGCTTTTCTGCATGCTTCCCATGCTATTAATCTCATCCATTACCTCATGTTGCTCATTTGTGACATTCTTGATTGTCTTTTTATTTTTGACACACTCATAATTTTACACATCAATTCTTTTTCATTGTCTGTCTGTTTCCCCATATGGTTAAAATAATGAGTTTTCTTCACATTACCATCTCAAATAGTTGTCTTTGTGCATCTTCCTTTACTTAAACCCAGTCATTAGTTTTTATTAGCTATTCAAAGTATCATTTTTCAATAACTTTTATTTTTAAAAACACGAATCATTGGTTTCTTTTGTTTTCTCTATGCCTACACTGTGTGTGCATTGTAATAGACCACATCAAAGCCTTCTGTAGTCTATACTTTGCTCATATACATATGCCTCTGTTTTTTATATGGACACTACTTTTATAAATGCCTTTAGTGCCAATAATAACTATGCCTTTATTTCAATGTGACATTCTCCATCTTAAGTTTATCTTCAGATTTAAAACATATATTTATTCACACTATCCTATATTTGCATTTTGAAAAATGAATAATTTAAGTATATTATTTACTTTAAATTTTTTAAATAAAAATAACAAAATATGTTTATAACTGGCTGGCAATCTATAAAATGGCTGCTTGAGATTCACAAAAGTGGTTGAGGCGTATGGACTAAAAGTTGATATTACTAGTGCCTCTACCTTAGGTCTTTATTACTGTGCTTGTTTCAATTTTATTCATCTTAGCATATTTATTATATTAATGAAGATTAAAAAAATAATCTACATAATATATTCCTGCCTTACTGATTTAAAACTCTTCCTAAGTATATTTCGATTTATCAGTATTTTAGTTCTACTGGCCTGCATCATTTGGTGCAGTTAGTAGACATCCAACTTGGGATTGGGAGATTTCAGGGTCAATTATAATGCTCACAGGTCTGGTGCTTGAACTTCTTAAGAATTCCTGGAAAGTAAAGCCATATGCCTTTTATTTACCCTGTGTGATTTGTGCAATTGGTGGAGTGTCTGACTTGAGATTGGCAGCCCCTGAGGATCAATTCTGGTACTTGTAGTTCTGGAATTCAAACTTTTTATGAACTCCTGAAGAAGAAAACTAGGTGCCTTTTTTGTTTTATTTTATTAAAGGCTACAGAATAAGTAACAAAGTCAGAGATTTGTCTTTTATTTCTTTCATTATTTACTATATTTAGTCAATTAGATTGCATAATTCTGATTATTATGAGCTTCACTTTGGAAAAATGCAGTGATGTGAGTTTCCACAATGAGAACTTCATTATTTAATTATACTTCTGAAAATATGATTCCATTTTTTTTTGTTAAATGTTTTTTTAAAGTTAAAAAATTGGTTAATTTGTTTGTTTATTAAGTTTTAATCTTTTTAAAAATAGAAAAAAATTTTAAAATTGGGGGGTAAAAATATTTAAATTCAAAAAAAATTCTTGTAATTTTGTATTTAATTAAAAAACCCCACCCTCCTCTATATAATAATCTTTTCTTTTCCACAAACATCAATCTTAAAAAAAAAAGAGGGGGGGGGAAAATTTAAAATAATCAATAATTTCATACATCACAGCTAAAAATTATTTGTAGAACTTTCATTTGTTCTAAAAATGCATAAGAGGGTAGTATAAAGTTTTTTTCTTTCAGTTTAATAACATTTTTTTCACATTTCAAAATTGACATTTAACAGAATTAAGTTCAATATAATTTGTTGAAATTTTGTACATTTGTTTAAAATGCCAATGAAAGTAATAGGACACATTAATTTTTAAAATAGATGAATTAATTTTTTAGGCAGAAAAAGTAAGGAATTTTTAAATAATGCTCACTATTGATTTTATTTATTATGATTGCAAGCTTCATTAATGTGATAAGAAAGTTGTTTATTAGCTTTTTTTAAAATAAAAATAACAACTGTCAAAATGTCAAACATTTTTAACTTAAAAGAATATTTCTTATTTTTAGTCACTTATGTACACATATAGTAATATGTACACATACTAAATATTATATATACATAAGGGGTATACATTTACCTTATAAGAGAAATATCTACTGGTACATATATATCAACTATAAGTGTCCACTCAATTTAAAGTATGATATTGTGATTTATACATGTATATGTTTATATAAAATGATTTAAAAATAAAAATTAGAAAAAGAAAAACAATATATATTTTTCTTTAAATAAAAAGAGATCATTAGTTTGTTAGATAAAAGTAGACATATATAAATATTAAATAAGTCAAAAGGCTGATTAAAGCCTATTAAAAGGTAAGATTTTTTTAAATTTAATATTTAAAGGAACACTTATCAGCTATCTTTTAACTAAAAGAAAATTCCGATGAATTATAAAAACAAAGAAAATAAATTATAAATATAAGTATGTGAAAGTAAATATAAAATCACTTAGTGAAATAATTTTATTGTAGAAATAATTATTAAAAGTATGTAATTAGATATCTAATTAATGATCTTTAATTTTTATGAATTATCTAATCAGAAGGAATTCAGTTTTATTAGAAATTAATATTTTCAACAGATTAGATAAATTTGTCATGTTGTAATTAAAATGTAAAAAGAGAATAACTAATTAAAAAATTTAAAAACTAATTAATAACATAGGTGGTCTCAGACAATGGGAGGCAAAAGTATAAAAGCTACAAATTCCCTATTGTTTTATTCTTCTGACAAGTCTTGCTATAAGAAGTCTACAGAGTTTTGCTGAATTTTTTTGTTAAGAGTCCATCATTTAGTTTGCTGTTAAATCAATAGTATCTTGTTAAGCAGTCTGCCATTGGTTTGCTATACAAAATTTCCTGTTCATCAATCAGGAATGTATAGCAATATTTGCAGAAATCTTAATTTTACTATGTACTGCTAAACCACAGAGGATGTTCATTCAATGTTGACCATCCAGTTTACTCTTCATTTGACTACCTGATATGTAATAAATATTATGTACCACTTTTGCTGAGATATCTACCCATAATTATAGAAAGCTACTGCTGAACAAGACAAGATATATGCTGCCCTGGAAAAGATAAATGACCAGCTCCCAAAAGAAGCTACAAATACATTGATAAAAATAGGAGTGCATTTGCAAAATGAAGCCACAACAAAAACCCGATAAATATAAATATAATAACAAATTCAATGTCTAGACAAACTTTTATTCTTTTTCAAATTTTATAACTAAAAGCAATTGGGGTTTACCATATTTACAAATGGACTCATCCCTAGAAAAAAATACTATAAATAATCTAATTTGATTCATTTTTGATTTGATTATTGTATTAATATTTTTGTGTGTTTAAATAAAAATGTTATTTTTAATTTTCATTTTGGCTTAATTTTATCTCTCTATACCTTTCTATATATTTAATTACCATACAATAAGTTAATATAGAGTCAATTATATATGTGTGTTATAAATATACTTGGTTTCCATATTCTAATTTAAGTCAATTTTCTGCTTTTTGTGCTAGTCAGGTAAATCAAATTCTGGAAGTATTTTAAAACCCTTCTTTTGTTGATATCTCTAATCATATGACTAATGGAAATTATCCCAATATAAATAAAATATTCATAGAAGGGGTGTTTGCTTCTTGCAGCCATAGAGTGAGTATAACACTCTGGAAATATATATGCAGGTCATATATGTTATATCATCTTGGTCTAATCATGGTATGGTGAATATGCAAGAATATTAATCATATTAGCTCATCTGCTTGTATTAATGGGACTACAAATATATATAAAATATTTAGATTAAAAATAAATATACAAGTCAATTTAAGTTAAGGAATGCTATTTCTTGTTATTGTGTTAGTGTGTTTCTGTTATAATACAGTTGCCAATGTAAAAACTTAAAAATAATAGAGATAAAAAGAAAATGTGCTAAAAAGAAAAAAATAATTGTTTATTCAATCACAATTGAGGTTTTTATATTTAACTTGAAATAAAAGCATTGGTGATCCAGAAATTAATTAAGTTAATTGGCTATTTTTTACAAAAATGATTGACTTCATTTCTGGACCTCTTCTCCCATGCTTTTATTTCAAGTTAAATCTAAAAAAAACCCAATTGTGGTTGAACAAACAATAATTTTTTTCTTTTTAGTGCATGGTCAATAAATTCATTTAATATTAAAAAATATTTTTATTTTTATCATTTATTATTGTTTTTCTTTTTTTCCATTATGTCATCTGTTGAGTGCTTAAGTAATCAGTAGATATTAAATGAAGGTTTATTAAATGTATAAGCAGTGCTAATCTACCCATATCCTAAATTAATTTATGACTTGTAGCTTTGATTGAAAAGAAAATCCAGTTACATTTGATATATGCCAGTTACAAACTGATGAAGGCCATACCAAAAATTAGTATGTAAATATGAGTAAAATGGCACTGGATATAGGTTTAATAAATAATAGCTATCTTGACTACTCAAATGTTACAATAGATTGGAGAATTAATAGATTCAAATTAGGATTCTATTATTACAACTTAATGACTGCTTTATGAAGTCTTCTATAAACTGGTAAAAAGAATATTATCATAAAAATGGAAACTAGAATTGGATCGAGTATACTTTGAAGTTTATCATTAAACCACTAAACATCACATGATCACTATCTCATACTAGTACAATAATTGTTATTAAACAATTCAAAACAAAACAACACTCTCCATATAGTAGTGCCATCTTGTGCTAACAAGTTTATCATTAGTTTGCATTTCAAATGCCTCAATATTTTCTATTATTAGTAATAACCTTTCCTCTTATATCATGATGTAGATGCTGTATTTTTTAAAAAAATCATTCTTTGTTGAGTATATATATATATTATAACGTTTTCCATTTTGTTAGGCCTCTACATGCTAATATAAACTGCGCGCGAGTTGATCAAGTTATGTCAAAAAGAAGAATTATATTTCTATTCTAAAAACATAGCTATATTTCCTGATCAACTCAGCCTATTAATTGTTGAGAATTATGCTATTGACGAAATCAGCTTTTAATTTATTTAATATGGGTGCCAGGACCTTTTATGCTGTAACGATATATAAATATGTCGTTACATTAATTTAAAATAAAAACTTAAAAGTTTGCAAATAAAAGGAAAAAACTAAACGCTAAAATTAAAATATTGTTAAACGTATACATTCGCACAGATGCTAAACTTTAAAAATATTTTTTTTTCATAAACAAGAAAAAAAAAGTATTTGAACGTATTTTTTTAAATAAAAAAATACAAGATTGAGATATAAAAATATTTTAATAAAAAAATAACGTAAGTTAAAATAAAAACAGGTATTAATTAATTCCTGTAATCTGTAAATGGAAATGATTGTTTATTAATTATCTAAAAGCTGTTTAATTAAAAAGTCAGATGAAAAGTTAGATAAGAGAAGAAAGAGAAATTAAATACCAATAAACACCAGAAATTCAGCACGACCGTAACTGAAACACCAGAGGATTAGTGAGTATTGGATTGAATCCTATGATCAAATGATAAGAGGCTAAGAAAAATATAAAAGCAAATGATTATTAAAATTTTTATCTTAGAGCTGACTATGAATAGATCGTTATAACTAGCTATATTGCAGATTTTCACGATGTGGAAGTCTGCAATGATTAATTTTGGACAACCAGCTGAGCTCTGGATGACAGTTCTGACCAAATAATGGAAGTCGAGTTTCATTTCAAAGAAGGAAAAATCTACTAAAGTGATCACGAAGATGGACTTCTCAATCTATTAAATCCGTAAAGTATGAACTATTGTATCTATCTAATAACTTTCCTAAAATTGAAGTAATTAATAACTGAAAATAAGAACTCTTATCTGACTTAAAGAATGCAAATTCAATTATTGATATTTGTTTTATGTAGATGTTTAAGCAATCATTTCCAGTTCATTTTTTTGTGTGTGTATTATATTTTAACTAAAATGTATTAAATTTAAAGTGGTTTATAGACGTTGATGGATTGTTTGGGTTAATTATATTTTGGTTTTCATATTTGATCAAAATATATAGACATTCGATAATACCTTACGGTAATATCTAAAATGTATTTATTCGGATGTCTTTTAAGTTATTGGTGACAACGAATATCTTATGGTGAATACTATTGGGTTCTTATAAGTTTCCTCAGGATTGTCGGTATAATAATTTTGTATTTTGATCATTTATGTTTATTTTGAAATGTTTTGACCGTGGAATCTATGTAATCGATCTATACCCAACATTTTTAAACAAATCTGTGCGAACGTATTTAAATGTTAAAATTAAGTCAGGCGGAATGGTATATAGTTTTGTAAAGTTGTATTAAGGGAGGGTAATCTTAGGTTATTCATTTCGTAGTTGAATTGGTTCAATGGATTGGATATATTTGTGTAATTAGTAGATGTAGTATGAGGTCGTAGGAGGATTATAGATATAAACACACCTCTGTTTGTATGGATGGGTTTGTAAGTCGGCAGAAGACAGTCATTCCTATGGAGTTTTTAGTTTATTGATCTATTGCCAACAGATGTCACATTCCTGTTGGTGGAGAGTCAATATCTTCTCTATTTCTACTTATTGTTCAGATGCCATTCTGACAATATGGTATTTTGTGTTGTCGTATCATGCTACATTGAATACATGAATGATCAGATGGATTGCGAGTTGATTGCGAAATTTGTTGTAAGGTTAAATCAGGGAAGAATATTTCTTTTCAAATGCAGACCTATGTAGTCCTATTCATACCGACTCTAAATAAATATTAAACATTATAGAACTATTTTAAATGTAAAATTAAAATTAAGATAAAAATCTAAATTAAACTTATTCCTCAAAATTTAAATATTATTTATATGTGTAAATAAATATTTTCTGTGTAATTTCTGGAGTGGTTTATTATTTTTATATTTATATAAGGTTATATATTTTATTATTCTGTCTCCACTGAGCTAGTGACAATGGGTAAATCTAAATATGTAAATAAAGTGGAATCCCAACAATCTGCTACTTTATAAATTTTTCTAGTAAATTAGATGGCTTGGTAGTGGGTGGATGTATTATTATTTGGATTTATAATGCTAAAGAGTCCGCTGAAATAGTCAAATAACGTCTCATGAATAAAAAAAGAAAAATACTTTTAAACTAATCGGTATTACATCATACCGTAATGAGAATTATTTTTTTAAAATATTATTATTCCTGGAATTTATTAAATACATTGGCAAAGGTAAATTGTATATTTAAACATCACTAAAATAATATTAATAAATTTAATAATAATTAATAACTATTATTAATAACGCACAATGAAAAAGGTTGATAAAAGTAAAATCTCTTTTATTCCAACAAACAAAATATTTGTAAATTAAATTACGAATTAACTAAACTGGAGAGAACATGAATCAATCTATAAAAAACAGTTGGATAAAGTAATTTAATAATGTTCACTTATTACAATTCATTTCCAAGATCTTGTATAAAATTATTTAAACGAAAGTTTCTTTAATAAGAAAATTAATGTCTATATTGGGATTATTTTAAGACTTGTTTGCAAATGCTTAATTTTATCACAATCAGGAATAAGTAGTCTTACCGGTAAGTTTAGTGAATTCACACTGGTTGTAGATAACTATGCATAGTTTTTTGGGGTTAAAATGAGCTCACGGCCTTTGATTATTAGTTGATCTTGGTGCTGGTTCCATAGGCTAGTCGTGTAAGCTTCTCTGGTGTCCATTGGTAATGATGTCAGCTAAAGCTCCGGTCTACTCTCATATGAAGAACTTTTTCATCGTAGAGTGGTCTGGATTCTTTAATCCAAAACCAACCAAAAGAATATCAAACCAAACCAAGACGTTCCTCCAACTGAAGCCCTCCTTTTTATACTAGAGGTCCAGTTTTCAGACTTCTGCGCATATCTTTTGTTTGTCAAAATATATGTTGATAATCTTATATATTCTTTATAAAATTTATGTTACAAAGTCTTTATTTTTTTCAGCATAATTCTGCCATCTTTAATTAGTTGAAATATTTTTACTTTCTCTTATCTAGATTGGTAATTTGTGTCTTTTGTTCTCTCCAATTCTTTTATTTCTAATTAATTAAAAAAAATACGAAAGAATAATTTAACTTTCACTGTACGTTTTTTTTTTTTTTTAAAAAAAAAAAAAATTATAGTCAAAAAAAAATCCAAATTTACTTTTACTTTCTTTAGCTTTTACCAAATGCCAATATATTTGCAACGTATATAAATAAACATTACAATATATATATATATATAAATGGTATAAATTGGAAAAAAAGATGTTGATTAAGAAATATATTGTGCCATTATTTTGGTACAATGCATGTTTAGTGTTCTAGCATGAGAGAATGTTGCTGAGAAAAAAGGAATATACTAGTATAAAATATAAAAATATGGATTTTTTTAATAATCAAGATTTATTATTATAACTACCCAAGTAATCAAAGAAAAGAAAATGTACATATAGATTTTTTAAGATAAGGAAAAAGTCCAATTAATGGTAATTAGAGAGGTAGGGAAGATGTCAATCACCAATATGAACATTGTGATTAAAAAAATACATATACTGAAAATTAGAGATTTTATATAATTAAACATTGTTTAATTTTTGTAAAGTATTCATTCATTTTGGCTGTTGAAATTATGTTAATTCAAAGCCAGAAATGAATACTATATTAAGGGTAATACAAAGCTATGTATTTAAGTTATGATCAATATTATAAATTAATTATAATGATATGAAGCTTTATTGGGGAATTAAATTCCTGAAAAAATAATGGAAAGAAAAATGTGAATAGGTACTTACATGATGGAATCAGACCAGTGATACAAAAAGGTGATCTTGAAAATTTTGAGGTACTTCTTTTTCTTTTCCTCTCTTGCATCATTATTATTATTTATGAGTTCTGTAAATTAGAGTACTGTATTCTTCATTGAGCATTGGATCACAGAAAATGATCCAGAAGCAAATGTTTCATTGTATATTCATTTTTACCTGCAAGGATAATTCAAATCAAGTGCACTGCTAAGCCAATATAGTCACTGACACCTTCTTCCTAACCTAAAGACAGGAGGATACCTTCATTCAAAACACTATGACTACATCATGACACCAGGACCTCTAGTAAGCTAATAAGAAAACACTTCAACTGGACCTAATCAATCTACTAATTCATAGAATTAAAAAACCCATGGCCATGGTATACACTTATTATATCTATTCATCAAAATTCATTCAAAGAAATAATAGGTAAGATTAATAAGAGCTCTATACTTAACTTTAATGTTTATCTGAACTAGTAATATAAACTTTTAATGAATTAAAAGTCAGATGAACTAAACTTTATTATTGCTATCAGAATACAGGATTAGTTGTAATTAAGAATGTGTGTTATATACCTGTTCCATGTAATGTTATATCTATATGTTAATGTTGAATAATAGTTAGTATGGTATTTTAGTAGATAATTGTATATTATAGTGTCTACTTAATTGTTTATTATATCTCTGTTGTAATTTAAATTTGGATATTTCCATTATTTAGATTCTTTCATGTAAGAATGTTAATACATGTAACTAAATCACTAAATTTCTATAAATAAAACTTCAATGACAAAAGAAGGAAATAATATTGTAATTATAAAGAAGAGAGGGAAATTACACATTTATTAATTAGCCCAGTGACGGTGTGTTTAGCGATGCAATTCGCTGGACACTAGCACCTGAAACAAATATATAAAAGCTGTCACAAGCCATAGTTTTTTAATACCATAAGGTATATAATTACTTGGGGGTTTAATTGACCAAAAATATAATCACATTTTTCCTAATATTTAATTAAGCATTTATTTTATATAGCGTATGTTTACAATTGTATACTTTCAAATATCAGCCTTTTAAGTAAAAAATATAATCACATTTTTCCTAATATTTAATTAAGCATTTATTTTATATAGCGTATGTTTACAATTGTATACATTCAAATATCAGCCTTTTAAGCTAATTGTGGTGAGAAAGTATTCATTTATTATTAACACTCGCAAAGCGTATGCACAATTAGCTTAAAAGGCTGATATTTGAATATATATAATATTTAATTAGTAAATTAGAAAGGGAGGGAGCGATTTGGTCATTCACAAACATTAAACTGTTATATTTGTATATATAGTACAAATAGTTTAAGACCCCTTTAATAATAACCAGGATCTGAAAGAAAAAAAGTATTTTCTTGATGAAAAGGTTACAACCTTGTACAGTATATATAAGTCAAAAAATATTTCCATATCTAAGTAGTCTTCTTTCATAAGAAGTTAATATCAGAAAAGATGCAAGGCAGAAATCTTTTCTATTTCCAGTTTTATTTAATATGTAAATATTAAACAAATCACACCAAATTAAGATTTAAAAACTAACCAAAATTAAAATGGTGAATTCACAACCAATGATTGATTGTGAATTTTAATTTTAATATTAAATTTGGTGCAATTTGTGTATTATATTATCTAATTTAGTTTTTGTCATTTGATAATGTAAATATAATATTCGTGATTAAGACACATACCACTGTATAATAAATATGTTATAATACTCTCTAACCCAGCATAAGACAATAATTAACAAGAAAAGAACAGAACGAGGCTTAAGAAGAGATGGCTGCTCTTTTCTTGTTAATTATTATCTTATACTGGGTTAAAGAGTATTTTAAAATATTTATTTGTTCAGAGAATCTTAATCTCATTTATTATTATATATATATATATTAAAGTATTAGAAGTATCCTTATATATATATATATATATTTAGATGGCTGTTAAATGAGCATTGGGTTAATATAGATAAAATCAGTATTGAAGATAGGAATGTTTATCAGATCAGATTTAATGATGATATAGGTAATGCTTATATCTAGCAATGATTAACTCAACAAAATAATATTAACAGAATTTGAAATTTGAAAAGAAAAAATATATAAATAAAGCTAAAGCAATAAAAATAATTATTTAGACTAATAAACAAGACAAAACTCTCCATACAGTAATGCCACCCTGTGCCAACCCAAATAATCAATGGATGCCAGAAGGCTTGTGCATAAAACCCCTATCTAATGCCTACTCATCCAATATCCCCAGACTAGTTTCATCAGCCAAAAACTAGTCTGGGGATATTGGATGAGTAGGCATTAGATAGGGGTTTTATGCACAAGCCTTCTGGCATCCATTGATTATTCTGGTTGGCACAGGGTGGCACTACTGTAGGGAAAGTTTTGCCTTGTTTATAAACAATTATGTGCTAGTATAAGAGATGGTGATTATGTGATATTTAGACTAATATTTAAAAAGTAATATAGTTTTCCTTTTCTTATGTATTGTTTACTACTTTTATATATCATACCATTTACACCTTTTTTTAACACTTTAACAATACTACTTTTTATATCAAAACTTTATTCTAACAGTTTATTTATGATTATTTATAATTATTATTTATAATGATTAGGTTAAAATGTATATTTTATTTATGTATTTAATTATGCATATGAATATGTGTATAAAATGTATTAATAGCGTAATTATATATTAAGATATTGTAGCTCTGATGATGACTGCAGGACAGTTGAAACTGTTAGAGTAAAGTTTTGACTTAAAAAATAGTATTGTTAAAATGTTAAAAAAGTTGTAAATGGTATAATATTTAAAAGTAAACATAGCACAAAATGTTAGAGATCAGATATATTCTTTTAAAGAATTGATTAACACTTTAATAGCCTGAAATGCGACATCGCGGTTGTCACCTTTAGATTGCTCTAACTCAGCCAATTTTTTAGTTACATTGATGAAAAAATACCCGTATTAAAGCTTAGAGCAATGCCTATAAGATGCTGCCCTCTTTTGAATTATTTTACAAGTAAAAAAATCAATACTAGGAGGGTTTTAAGTTGAACAAAAGAAGAAGGCCAGTTTTGATTGGTTGGATAATCTATTCCCAATCTATTCCCAATTCTTATTCGCTGATAATTCCGTTAAATATTTTTTCACCGCTAAAATGAAAATATATGTTTTGGAGTGTTTTTTTATTATGTTTCGTACATATAAATAATTTTCATAAAATCTAATATTTCTAATAAAAATATAGTTATTTTACAAAAGTAGTAAGGTTTTAATAAAAAATTGTATACTTTACACTATTGTAAATTGAAAAAGAAACCAGCCGTAGCAGCAATTTTTGACATCTTGTCAAGAGGTTAGATTGCTCCAAGCTGTTTATTTGATTTTCAAACAAAGATTAATGATTTAGAATATTTTTCTGGCATTATAATGTATTTTTGGTGTATTTTTTTAATAATATGCTGAAAGTATAATTATTTTGAGAAAGATGTTAAGATTTTTCCTAAAAAATTCTTAAAAAATTCGTAACATGAAATCTGGGAGGGATCTAAATGAAATTTACAATGCTTCTAATTTGCTTGTAATGTTTTCTTTGATTTTTCCGCTTTTGAATATTTCTATAAAATACAAATAAAAATATATTTTTGAAATAACTTTTGTTTACTTTCCTAACATTACAAATAATTAATATACTTTTTGAAAACGAAACTAAAATTAATATACATTAAAAGATGAAAATATTTGTATCAAAAAGTTTGTCACTTGACCAATTAAAAGTTTCAGAGTTTTACTTCGCTGGACCAATAACGAAAGTGATCTATTAAACCATTAACTGATGAAAAAATAGGAGATTAAACAGTGGAAAGTTATTCTGCCAGTCACTGAAATAATAAGAATAAAACTTGTTAAATATTTTGTCTGAAGTACAGCTTTAAATAGAGCAGAAATAAGGATAATTAAGAAAAATGAGGGAAAATATTAAAAGTTTTAAAAATGTGATTGAAAAGTAATGAAAAAATAATTGGGAAGATAGGATTAACAGTGGAAAAGTTTTTACATGAATAAGTGGGAAAAGTAATTATTGAGAAAACTGTAAAGAGTAAGTGAAGATATGATTCCTTTGTACTTAAAAAAAAAAAGTGCTGAAAAGGATACTAGAGGTTATCAAAAAAAAATAAAGTAGGGGAAGAATAAATAAAGTGATGATCTTAAGAAAAAAATACTAATATTTTAGATGTACAGCAGGGGATAAAAAGGCTTAAAAAAACTGAGCTAGTTGACATATATTTTGGCAAATAACTAAAAATGATGGTGGTATAAACTTGATGATACTGAAAGCTAAATATTTCTGTTACTTGATAATTTGAAAATATATAAAATTAAGCAAAAATGATAATATAAAATTAATAGGTTTTTTTTTTTAATGTTTATTTTATTTATTTGGATATGTGCAGTATTAAAACTGTTGAGACACTGACTACAGTTTTATAAGTAGGAAAAAATGCCTGTAAAACATTTACTTAATACTTTTGTATATATCAGTATTATATGCAGACTTTGGAAAAAATTAACCTAGTTCCGATCTAAAACTTTGATAAATTTACAAGGAGACATTGATATTTTTTTTGTATATGTTTGCAAACTTAAATAAAATTATAATGGCAGCCTTGGAAAGTAAATATAGCTTTAATTAAATTTTATTCTATCGTTTCAACCTGATTTTAGCTAATTATTTTTGTATGTGTTTAAAAAATAAAATCAAACGAGCTATACAAACAACATATTTCAAAAAGTGAATAGTAAACCTCCCGGAAAGATATATAACGTACGAGTTCCGAAAATGGCAAAACCGGACTGCGACGGGACCTTTAAAATATCGGATTCGCCATTCTATTATTGCCTTAAACCATGTAGGTCCACACATTAAATAAAAACTATATATTTTTAATCTCATCTATAATATTGACAATTAAAGATTTTTTTTAAAAAAAAGCCATTGTCTTAGCCGCGCAATGTTGCAAACTCCCTGAATGATTTAAATGTATCTCACTAATATCGTAATAATTGGAACTTTCATTGTTTGATTTTCCTTTCATTCATCTTCACAAATATTTGAATGAATATTAAAGCAAAGAAAAACGTATATGGAGTGAAAGAAAATATTAATTTAAGCGGAGTTAGTAAATTCCTTTTAGCAGAAGTAGAAATTTACAGGAATAAATAAACAAATTTTGATACTTTTTAAGAATTTTTTCGTTTTTAATAAAAATACGTAAGTAATAGTTTCAAACACTGAACTTTTCGAATGATTAAATGTCAAAATACTTTTACTTTATTTGATTATTTATTAAAGACAAAGGTCAGATGTTTGACCAAGAAGAATTTTTTCTTCATTTAAGTTAAAAGAATATTACTTATGGAAAATCTTTTGACAAATGATTGTTATTTATCTATATCTTTATTTTTAGAAATGTAATATTGATATTTTATAAAATTTTGAAATTTATAAATTTATTGTAACTTTTTTTTTTGTTACGATTTACCGGAAGTCAACTTTGAAGGCTTAATCTAATCGTTCTCTAATAAAATGTTGACTACAATAATTCCAAACAACTGATCTAAATGAGTTTTTATGATAATCATCTGAGATTCAATCGTAGAATTTTCCATTTCTTCCAATCACAATTGTGCTAAATCACACAAGGGCTTACAGAACTTTAAAAAATTATTAAACGTTATTTCTTTTTACACTGGTAGATATAACTTGTCAAAAATAAAAGACTACAGTATATTATTTATCAATATTGTTTTAAACAGAGGGACTTGAACTCAGGCTTTTTTCGTCTATTCATTCTTCATTCTATCTCAAGCAATAGATGCAAATGACCACATACATGCAAAAAAGATAAATGATCTCCAATATACATATTTCAAGCAGAACCAGCACTTATCAGTTGAGGCAGATCATAATTTTCTACATATATATATACAACCAGTGCTCGATTTATATTAAGAAGATAATTCCTCAAATTTTAATGACAGGCTATCTTCTTATCCTTCCAATAATATGAGGGGTTACATTGATCTAATGTCTACATGGATATGACTATAATATCAAATTCAACAAGAACTTTGAGTATTCCATCATTGGTTTTTCAATGAAATGGATGGTTGAATAGTTGGAAGGATGAGAAGATTGAAGCCTATCCATTAAAGTTTGAGGAATCACTATCTTATAAAAAGCAAAGAACAAATTCCAAATAAATAAAAAATTGTATTTGATATCTGCCAAGTTTTCACATGAAATCATCTTTTTAATAGTAATAAAAATCACTGCAATTTTATTCACATGACTGTGGTCACATTTTGTTTGCTTTCCTGACTTAGGATTGAATCTTAAGAATTTTTAGTTTTTGAATGTGCCAGTCATCTAAACCATGCAATAGTTTTTGCAACTATATTTGGTTAGAGAGTAAATTCCAAATAGATGTAATGGTTACAAAGAAATAATACTGTGGTGAGAATATGAAATCCTTATTTTTGGATGAAGGTACGTCATACACATACAAACAATGAATCTATATTCTATTCCATTACGTATTTATTTCATCAACATGTGAAATTGTGTCTTTTTTGACATATAAACAATGTAAAGAAATTTTTCAAATTGAGATATAGATTCCTTAGAGGACTATTTATTAATAAATGAAACCATGCCATGGTCATGAAAGGATTTTAGTATAAATTTGGGTTTTAGCTAGTATTCTAATGTTATATGATTTTCTATTATATATATATATATAAGGGATTTTCACAGCTTAAAGATATATATTTTGTATGATTTTTATTACAAATATATCCAATTCCATGGCTTATGTGATTAAGCTGAAATGTCAGAATATTTGTCATAAAAATCATATAGGGATGAACCTACAAAATATATAATTTATATATATATATATAATTTTTATCTTTAATATTAATCATTATCTGTTTGAAATCACTATGCTATTTTTTAAATTTTATATACAAATTTATGAAACATGATATAAATTTAAACAGTGGCTTAATAAAGAATAGTAATGACATTTATATATCATTAACTTAATCAGTTACAGATTAATATATGTATGAACAAGAACATTTTCATATATATCTTACGTTTTAGATTTTTAAGCAAAAAAAAATATACCAAATTAATTTTAAACAAATTATCAAAATTCATTTAAAACACTTTTATTAATAAAAGCTTGCTTTTTCTTAAGAATGGCTTTATATATATTCTAACAATTTTAACAAACTTGTAAATGAAATGTATACTTCTAATCATACATTCAAACCTTCTATGGCTGAGATCATGTGTTCTGAGGGAAATGATGCCAAGCACAAAGTGAAAGAGGCATGTTTTATCACAAATGATCCTAAGGTCATCAATAGAAGAGATGCTTGCTTTTTGATTTCTAAGAAATGGTCTGGTTAAATAATTTGCATATGCTTTGCATATACTTATACTAATACAAAACCTTTAGTAATACTAGCCATGAATATGGCAACAAATAAGTCCTGAAAGTGCTAAACTTGAAATTTTTAGGAATAATAGCTTTACGGATGTGTGTTGAGAGTGCAGCATAATAATTATTAAAGAAGTATATGAAAGGCTAATAAATTTAAAAAAGAGTCAGTTATAAATGTAAAAAGGAGGAAGATTATAAAAAGATGAGTAAAATGAATAAGTAAATTAAGAATGAGAATAATTAATAAAGATAGGAATAGGAACAAATAAAAATTATTGATAAAAGAATAAGTATACATAAGTGGTAGAATATAAAAAACATTACAGTAATAGATATTAGAAAATAAAATAGAAAGGTGATAGAGATGTATTAAAGAATAATGTAGAATGATAGATAGGATAGAAAAAGAAATAAAGAATAAAAAATAAAAAGAAATAATAAAATAATAATTAGGAAATAAGAGAAGATATAGAGTTACAAATAAAATATGATTATGAATAATAATGTAAAATATGTATTATTATATGTATATAAATTCATATATGATTACATATTTATATGTTGTAGCTCTGATGAAGACTGCAATACAGTTGAAACTATTAGAAAAATCAAGGAGGAATTATAAAAATTGCATTAGAGTGTATATGAGGAGATTTATAAAAAAAGTAATATATATGAAAATATGTAATGCTTATAATGTAAATCTATTCATGGAAAAGCCAATTCAAAAATGTTATTATGATTATTTTCCCAAAGAGTTATTTAAATAAATAATTGCATTTCTTATCTCAATACTAATCTATTTGTATGATAAAAATATCTGACAAACAAAATTGCCTTTCATATAAGAAGGGACATTATTTGTAAGTTCATTTAAGTAATTTTTTTGAGATTAGGCTTATGGATTATTGCAGGAACATTTTTGTTCAATGAATATATATATATACACACACCAGAATGGATACATTTACTACTTTTAAAGTAATAGGTCTGAAAAACATTGTAAAACTGATTATACATTATTTTAAAGCTAAATTTTATACTTCATTTTTTTTTATTAATAGACAGTGTTATATATTGGATCCCTGCATGATCTGGCACTGTAGTTAGAGCATCCAACATGGGATCAGGAGATCCCAGAGTTCATTCTATTGCTTGGTTTGGTGCAGTAGGTAGAGCATCTAACTTGGGATCAGGAAATCCCAGGGTCAATTCTACTGCTTGCTTTGGTGCAGTAGGTAGGGCATCTAACTTGGAATCAGGAGATCCCAGAGTCAATTGTAGTGCTTGGTTTGGTGGAGTAGATAGAACAATTAACTTTTGATCAGGAGATCCCAGGGTCAATTCTAGTGTGTGGTGCAGTAGGTAGAGCACTTGGGATCAGGAGATCCCAGGGTCAATTCTAATGCTTGGTTTGGTGCAGTAGGTATAGCATCTATCTTGGGATCAGGAGATCTCAAGACCAATTCTAATGTTTGGTTTGATGTAGTAGGTAGAGCATCAGATCCAAGGGTCAATCCTAGTGCTTGGTTTGGTGCAATAGGTATAGCATCTAATTTGGGGATCAGGAGATCCCAGAGTTGATTCTAGTGTTGGGTTTGGTGCAGTAGGTAGAACATTTAACTTGGGATCAGGAATCCCAAGATCAATTTTAGTATTTGGTACAATAGGTAGAGCATCTAACTTAGGATCAGGAGATCCCAGGGTCGATTCTAGTGCTTGGTTTAGTGCAAGAGTTAAAGGATTTAACTTGGAATCAGGAGATCCCAGGATTGATTCTAGTGCTTGGTTTGGTGCAGTAGCATCTAACTTGGGCTCAAGAAATCCCCAAGTTGATTTTGGTGCTCACAAATCCATCACTCAAACTTCTTATGAACTCCTGAGAAATAAAGTCACATGCATTTTTTATATATTGGATATGATTTTTTTTGTGTTCAAAAATAAAGTTTTGGTCATCTATTTCATAATTCTATTTACAAAAATTTTTACATTTACAACTATCTCTACAAAAGCATCTCACAATATCAGCCACTTAGTTTTTTTTTCTTTTTTTTCAAGTGTCATAGCATTGGCTGGGATGCAAACCTGCAACCCGGGCAACTGCTTGTAAGGCAGTCCCGCTGACCTCTCGACCACCAATACAAGACATCAGCCACTTAGTTAATAGCAATTATCTGTAATTCTGCTGCTTTTAAAGTTTGTATCCTTTCAATTTTTGTAATCGTTCCGCAACCCACATTTAATGTCTGGTTTTGAAAAGTAAAAAGTGTCATTTTTTCAGAGTATTATTACTTTATATTTTTATAGCAATTATATTTTGTGTAATTAGTATTCAGACATAAAATCATTATATGCTGGTTACTGTATTCATACTATTTTTATATTAATTAAATGGCCTCTGTCTAATGCTTATAGTAAAAAAATGCTTTACTTCAAATAATAAAAATGTGAGTTAATCTTCATTATTCACACAATAAATGTATTCATTTTCTAAGTGTAATCACATTACGTTTATATAATAATTAACTTTTAACTTTATTATAATATTCATTATGCTCTAGGCTGCTTTGGAACAGCAAAGTTGTGGCCATAAGCATGGCTAAAGCTCAAACGCCCAAAGAATCAAATGGGCTCGGCTTACACTCAGTATCCATACTGTACCTCCAAAAGGCTCTGGGAGTGCTGCATGTGGCCAGCCTTGATCAAACAAATCTAAACCTCATGCCAACAGTGGAGCCCATGGATACACCTCCTTCGCTCACCAGCAAATGGATGATGGATATATGGACTTATGTCACAAATGCAGCAAACATAACACACCATATAATAAAGGAAAAAAAGACATATTGGCAAACATACAAACTTAAATATACCAATCAAACCATTTTACAGAATGATCTAGGGTTAAACAATAAACAACTCATAGTAAAATCGAAAAATTGGTTCTTAGAACCAAAATACATTGTCTTTCTGCTAAAGGTTAACCTCTCCTCTCTACCAACAAATTATTTTCTGGTATGGAGAAGAGGATTTAGCAAGATCAACCCTCAATGCCAACTGTGTGACATAGCAGATGAGACAATTCATCACCTCCTGTATTTCTGTCCTTTTCTCAAGCCAATCAGATCCTTTATTAACGAAAATGTGTCACTTGACATTAGAGAAGTTTTAGTTATTCAAAAGGCTATAAAGAGTGGCATATTCTCGAAAATCAGAATCACCATTATTTTAACCTTTGCAATCTGGCTTTCCAGATGCAAGTGTATATTTGAAAATGCTAACTGTGCTGTCTGCAACATCTATATCAAATTACTCAAATGGCTCAGGAACAGAGACAGATTTCTGGCTCCAGATTGGCTTTTTCATGAAACCTGGGCTAGGGTCATCCTCCCGGAAGAGTGAAGTAGAGCAATGACCCCAGTCTTGGACCACAGCAAACTCTACAGAGTGAATGTCTTGCAACCATGTAAAAAGCATATAGTTATGTATAGCTAAACATGTTCTATTGTATCTAATAAATTTTAATTTATTTTAATAAAAAAACAACTTTATTATAATAAATTAAGCGTAATTAAGTCGAGGCTTCATTTTTATGCTTCATTTTTTATATGCCTAACCATCACTTTAAATAAAGTTTGAAGCGAAATTAAATTATGTTTTAGCACACTTATTATTTTAAAATATTTTGTAGACTAATAAAAATAACAGGTCTTTTAAAAATGTTAAAACCATAAAAATTCTATTTTTTTCAACCTTCTCTCTTATGCCATATCTTTCATAAATCTGCAAGACAATTTTCTTTTGAATTGATCTGAATATTTCATTTGAGATCTTTCCATACCAGGCATCCCTGAATTACTTCATCCAGCAACAATGAACATCATTTCTGAATATCTCGTCAAATAACAAACTATACCTATCTTGGTGCCAACATTGCATTTTTTTTAAATATCCAAGCATTATCCAGGTCTTTGATGTATATTCTATGCATTCTAGTTCTAGTTCATGGTGTAATTTTAACCAATAAATAGTAATAATATTTTTGTTAAAAGTTCTCTTTATATCAATCATACTATTAAGCTTCCCAAATATTTAATGGTTATGGTCTAGCTTTATTCCTCTCAAAAATATTTAATTACTTTTATCTGCATATTTTCCTCGGTAGTCCATTAAACCAATTCAACATCATCTATAGATATATTTATAATCTGCTATTAAAATAATTATTTTCCCTTAGTGATATGTTAAATTTCCAAACTCATTTTATTGGGATAATAATTGCAGAATAACTATCGATCTTTTTCTGTCTCAATAACCTGCTAACTAAATTGATGTTATCAACCAATAATATTTGAGGTTTTGGTTGTCACTTTTTCCACTGCTGTCGATATATGCTTATCTTTCAGAAAAAAAACAGCACTTCTGCTTCCAACTTAGTGCTTTTTTATCCCAAATAGTGTACTACAAAAAGGCAGAAGCCTGCCTTTTTGTAGTAATAATCTTCCTAAAGACAAGTAATACTTTTTAAAATTCTGATGCAGATACTCATCATTTTCCATCAGTACTATCTTTGAGCTTATATAACTTTCTACAAAGATAAACTCACTACAACTTAGCTCATGATTCTGATTAGTATTGGAGCTATTAGTCCAAGATTAATTAATTATTCACCATTTGCTTATTTACAGTTAGCCTCCATATCTAGTGCTCCCACTATTTACCATCCTTTGGACACATCTACTTAAATTTCTTCCTTCAGAAAAATTGTATTTACTAAGGCTTTAGCCTCAAGAATATGCATGTAAAAATGCGATATTAGGGACCTCTACAGGTCTTAACCACAAGCTTAGTCTTTGGAAGAAAAGAGAGGAACGCAAAGGGGAACTCTTTCTTACTTCAATCTACTTTCTATTTAAATAGGTAAAGCTGAAGTGGTTAGATCTAAGAGCGTGAAGTTATTCAATACTTCACTGATTAAGTCCACATTTCTTATTACACATTAATACTCGCAAAATCTTTCAATTTACAATGAGTCAATGGAAAGATCTTATAGTTAGAAATCTATTACAATAATTTAAAGTTGTAATTATAAATTTATTTAAACGCACATTGATTATGTAAGTAATATTTACTAAGGCTTTAGCCTCAAGAATATGCAGGTAAGACCTGTAGAGGTCCCTCATATCACATTTTTACATGCATATTCTTGAGGCTAAAGTCTTAGTAAATATTACTTACATAATCAGTAATCAATGTGCGTATAAATAAATTTATAAAAATTGTATTTGAGAAATGAAAAACACTTCTGAGTATTTACTAACCCTAAGGATAAACAAATTGTTCACACATAGAGGTTTTCAGTGCTTCAAAAAGCATTAGTAATTATAAAAATAAAGTATAAAAATTGTCTTAGAAATTAAATAAAAAGTTAACTTTTGTCTTTACAAATATAATATAAAAAATTTCCACCAAATTCTTCAGTGTGGCAGCATTTAGAGTTCTTTTTCCTTATGATTATAACTGCTATTTAGGGATTAAAGCAAAAATTAAATTATAGATTCATTACCATCAAAAATAAACTATTAAATGGCTCAAATCTATACCAGTCATGTTGCAAAATAACATCTAATGGGACTGTACAGTGCCAAACCAAAGGAAAACTGAAAAGGGTTAACTTATAGATATATAATTTAAAACATTAATAACATTTTCTGTTCATTTAGTGATCAAACTAATCTTATTTTAGGTGTCATTGTGATTGTTAATTTTTACAAATTAAAGTGAGGCTAATTTGGTAATATTTAATATAATCTATGACAACTCTTTATTAATACCTGTTAATAGAAAATCCACTCTTACAAACTTGTAAAAATTCTCATCATCATTCTGCTCATATATTTTCTGTGGTAAAAAATCTTTTGATGAGAGCATATAATTTATTGAATATGATCTTTTTTTTAATGTGTCAAAGCATCAGCTGGAAAGTGAACCTGCAAACCCAGGCCAAGCAGTTGTCCCGGGTTTGCAGGATCGCTTCCTGGCTGATGCTTTGACATATTAAAAAAAAGATCTTATTCAATAAACAAAACTAAGTAAAAATATTCTACTTTCTAATGATTACAAAAAAAGCATTATTTGTTCAGCTTTCCATAGTCATTGATACTAAGAAGAAGAGATGATAGAATTGATAACTCAACTACTTATAGGGCTGTTTTACCTTACATTAATGGAGTCAGTGATAAGTTCAGTAGAAGACTATCCACTAGCAAAGAAAGCAGTTATTTTTTTCTATAAACCTAAAGATTGAGTACTTTTGGAGTATTAAGATATGTATGAAATTGTGCAAAGTGATTAAGAAGCTATGAATTAGTATCAGAATTAGAAAGTATAAAAATGCTTTTAATAAACATTGAATACATCAGCATTCACTTCACATTTTTAAGAAATTGGTCACATGATTTTGATTATGCTAAAATACTTGCAAATTTGGAAAAGTATGATTGGAGAATGATGAGATGGTCTATTTGAACATTAAAAAAATTAGGTGGTTTAAATAAGTCGGCTGAAGCACAACATATTTCAGCCTTATGGAAACAACTTATTTTATTTCTTTTTTTTAAAAATCAACTTAAAATCAATTAATTGCAAAACTAAAGGAAATAGAGATTCTGTTAATTCACCTATTCTGAATAATCAGCTATCACATACATGTAAGAATGATTGTTTTTTATTTCACACTCAATCTTATTATTACTTAACATCTAATATTTCTTCATTAAGATTTAAACTTGTTAATAGTGATTGATATTTCATCGAAGTCTGGAATTTAAACGAAGTAATACATGATTTAACCCCAAAACATTATTATTTGCATATATATATATGCATGACTTTCATTTATTTTGAAAACATTTTAAAATAAAATTAGTCTTGACATAATTATTATTAAAATTAATTTTAATTATAACTAAAATAATAAAAAAATATTCAAAACTATTAATTTATTTTAGGAAAATAAAATAAAGTTCCCCAGAATTGCTTACTACATGCCGTTCATTAAATTTTCATCAAAATTTATCCAGAATATAAACTCTCTTTGCTCTAGATTAATGTGGAAGGGTAAAACTGTTGCTATTAGCTTAAGAAGAGTGCAGAGATCAACAAGACTTAATGGCTTGTCACTGCATTCACTTCATGTTCTTTGTCTACAGAAATCAAATAACCTCATTACAAGACTTAATGGGATTTTTCCTGATGACTCACCTTTTCTATCTATTCATTCTACAGATACTCCACCTCCAATTAATGATGGTTGGCTGACACAAGTCTTAATTGACATTTCAAAAATTCTCACACCTTTAACTCAATTAAAACCAACGAAACTTCGTTATTGGGATGCCTATCTTCTTTTTTTTTCAACAATTATCCCAGATCATAGCATTCTCACCTGTACAAACTTTGCCATTATAAAGAAATATAAAAGATGTAATCTAGAGCCAAAATATTTGGACTTTCTTCTAAAGCTAAATCTCAATGCCCTTCCAACAAGCCACTTTCTTATGATGTATAGAGGTTTTTCATCTTTGGACCCTGTTTGCTCACTCTGCCATAGGGAGGATGATACCATATTTCACATTTTCAGCAATTGTTCCTCTCTTCAGGGCTGTAGAATATTGATTAATAAAATTTATACACCAAAACATCCAATTATCAACACACTCATAAAAGGTTTTGCTTATGGGGATTTTGCAATTATAAGAAGTGCAACTTTCATCACTTTCTGTCTATGGTTTGTCAGATGCTTCCTAATCTTCAAGTGTGTTATACCTGATCCAACATTAATTTTTTTACAAAAATTAAAAGATATCAAAGAAAGAGATTTGAAGTTAGCTCCTCACCTAATAGCAAATTCCACATGGAATCTTATTAATATTGGACATTAAGTAATTTAATGGTTTATAAATGTATTGCCAAATTTAATGTTATTTTATAATTTTTTCTTTATTGTAAACATAGTTAAATAAACCTGTTTTTGATACTACTTTAGCAAGAATACTGTATTTTTGTTTGATTCCCATGACATATGTTTATATCCCTCAAAATACATAATACAATCATGACAATAAAATAAATACTTATTATTAAAACATTTTTAGACATATTAAAATAATTTTGAAATATAAAAATTACTTTTAGAAATCGTTTTGCTATACAAATATAAAATGATCAAACACCTTTTGAGTGATTTAACATCAGTAAGTTGAGTTTGTATTAGAGAATTTTATTATCTATCAATCACTCATGACATCTATGAACAAAATTAAAAGTAAAATATTAATTTATTCCCACTTAATGGAACAATTCAACTTAAAATTGGATAACAAGTGTTAGCACATACAACATTAAAATGTTATTATGAATGATTTCATAAATAGTAATATTGTTACTATCATTGTTTCTCCAAGATAGCATGCAATTTGTCAACAAAGGTTAAATTCTAAAAAAATAAATGAATCATTCTCTTCAATTGGCAGAGACTATAAATAGTCAAAATAAGAGTCATAGATCAATTCATAGATCACATGACCCTATCTCTTAAGCTTGTAAGTTATAAACAGTGAGGATTGCCAATTCCTCTACAAGCTTTATGATAAATGCTTAGCCAGAGCCAGCACTTAAAATATCTCTGTCAGGAACCCCTCCCCACCTGACAGAGATATTTTAAGTGCTGGCTCTGGCTAAGCATTTATCATAAAGCTTGTAGAGGAATTGGCAATCCTCACTGTTTATTCTTTTTCAATTTTTTTACAGTTCTGACTGTTTAGTAGTCTTTTTCAAAGTTGCAAATACAATTGCTTACATTAATTTTTTCTTTATTTCTAAATATGGTTATATCCAAATAAGGTTATTTTTATGTTTGTATTAAAAAAGTCCAACAATGTAAAACATTTGTATTTTATAATTCTGAAGAAGTCTGATAAACAGTCAAAACTATATGATTGTTGGATTTAATAAAGTATTGTGAAGATTTTTAAAATAGGGCTAAAAAATAGTAGATATTGACTTATAAGATCACATGATCACTATTTCTTATGCTTACATAAGCTGTTTCCCAGAGGCTAAACTCTCCACACAATAGTGCCACCAGTACAAGCCAGAATAATCAATGGATGCAAAAAGGTTTGCACATACAATCCTTATCTAATACCTACTCTTTCAATATCCCCAGACTAGTTTCTAGCTTGTGACTTTCATCAGTAAGGAGATCTAGGTGCAATGCTCTCAGGTCTAAGGCTCCTCACTGATGAAACCTATAAACTAGAAACTAGCCTGGGGATTTTGGATAAGTTGGCATTAGATAGGGATTTATGCACCAACCTTCTTGCATCCATTGATTACTCTGGCTTGCAATGGTGGTGCTACTCCATGGAGAGTTTAGTATCTGTGTAGACTTATAAGATTACTACCAATAAAAATTGTCTATACTAATTTGAACAATTTACTAATTAAAATTTGACCATTACATTCCTTCCTCAGCTGAAATTGTAAAGTAGAAACATTTTTAGAAAATTGATATTTCAAGTAACATCTGATTATTATGATCCATGACACTGAATTTGATCTACATAATTGACTTTTTTAAAATTTAGTATTTAAAAAGTCAGTGGATGGGACAGTTTTTTATATGTGTTGACAAGAATCAAACAGCCCAAATGGATTGTGGTCTACATAACAGACGTACATTAGTATTCAGTGATGGGTTTTAGTAATTGTGATGGTAAGAGCATTCAAAAAGTGGTATGATATGTGGATATGGATAAAAATAGTTTCTATTGTTAATGAAAAATTTTGTATGTCGGTTTGTAAATTTCATTGTCAATAAAAGACTTACTATTAAGGAATTGTCTCAATTTTGATGGGAATAATATGATAGGGGGAAATAAAAGTTATTTTAACCTACATTGCAATGTAATTGTCCTGTGTGTAACTTAGTTTAAAGGTTAATGAATTGAAGCTCAATCTGTCACTGTTGATGTTTGAACATTACATAACCCCTTTATGTAATAAACAGTTTGATTATTTTATTTCGTATTTTCAAGTGCACATGCTTAAAGATTTATTGACAGTAAATATTACTTACACATTAAATAAATTTATAATTACAACTTTAAATTATCGTAATAGATTTCTAACTATAAGATCTATCCATTGACTCATTGTAAATCGAAAGATTTCGTGAGTACTAATGGGTAATAGGAATTGTGGACTTAATCAGTGAAGTATTGAATAGCTTCACACTCTCAGTTCTAACTGCTTCAGCTATTTATATAGAAAGTAGGTTGAAGTAAAGAAGGTTCCCCTCTTTTCTTCCAAAGAGTAAGCTTGTGGTTAAGACCTGTAGAGGTCCCTACCTTCGTATTTTCAAGCGCACATGCTTAAAGATTTATTGTCTTAGTAAATATTGCATTATTATATAAAATACTTATGAATTCAATAAAAGTGATGGTATGTTGAATTTTTGCCTGAAGGCAGAGTGGAATACTCAAGTAGTAAATTACTTTTCATCAATAAAGGAGATAAAAATTTGCCATTGCTTGCTATCTATTTAGTATTATATTACAAAATAATAAGTTCCCTGCCTTATATCTATAATCTTAATATTTTTATTTTTTTTAAATAAATTTGTTACAATTTTTTAAAATACAACAGAAATATGGAAAAATAAACACTAGAATAGATAATTTTAAAATCTTAAAACAACTAAATATTTCATTACAAGTATTATTATCATTTTATAAATATCATATAAATTACGGCTACTTTTCTCTTACTGGTCTATCGTAATCTTATATAAATATTATTTATATTTAGCCAAAAAGGTAGACTATTGTAAAACATATGCTTTATTCATTCTAAGCATGCTTTGACATAACTATGTGTTATTCTCAGCAACTTACGTCTATTTAGCATTTATGGCTATATAATTTCTGTTATTACTTAATATTTAAAATATATTATATTTATTCAAATTTATTTAAATGATCCACTTTTTTTTTAAACAGTACGCATGTACGCATGACTTTTATTTACAGTCTTGCAATCTCCTGTGATTAGACAGGCCTTTTTAATTTTGCATTTCCTACCCTCTTTTTTCCATACATACATATCCGACTGTGGATAAATCAGATTCATGGTCTGATTTGCATTTGTGCTTCATAAATATCAATGTGCATTTTTTATTTCCCTGTGCCCTATTATATAAATATTTGTGCTGGGCTAATCTTGTTGATAAATTCTCTCTCATTGCACATGCATTGGTTGCATTGAATTTTGTAAACAATTTGTTATATTGACTCTGTGTGTAATGTATCTTTGGAATTGTTTAATAGTTTATTAACGATAGGGGAGTTCAGAAAATAGACATGACATTAAAGTCTCATACAAACAAGATTACAAATAGAATTATTTTAGTTGCAGACTTTTGCAATTTTTTTTTTTGATTCTTAATTCAGGTTTCAACTGGTCTTCCATATCGCTCAAGTAAATTCTTTTTCCAATTGGCAATAATCTAAAATGTCTCTCAGTAATCCTTCTTTAATGATTGTAGCAGGTTCAATAACTACTAAGTTGCAATAATTATGTAAAAATGGCTCTTTTCATATAATATGAAATAAATAGTTTTAAAATTGTTTAATTTTTTGAGAAATAGATTGTCATTATGTAAAAATGGCTCTTTACATATAACATGAAATAGATACTTTTAAAATTGTTTAATTTTTTGAGAAATAGATTGTCATCATCATCAGAAATTACAAGCGGAATGCGAATGCCTTAGTGTAATGATGAATTATTACTAACTCTGGTTTTGTGTACCTTTTGCAAGAATTTCAAGCAAATGCAAATGAACTCCACATCATTTTTAAAATCACAGACCTATATTATATAAGCATTTATCTTTTATTTGTGTTTTGTATATTATTTAATGTGAGAGTTTTTGGGTTTCTGATCATCATTTGCTTACATATTCAAACAAACCAATGTAACTTTTTCTCTATAACTTTTTCAGTAAAATTTTCCCTTTGATTTTTTTTTTGTACAAATTTTCATTGGGATATTTTCATATACATTCAATTCTCAATCATTTTCTGTAGCTTGATATTTCTTCTCATTGAATACTTTGCTCATATTTTGCTATCATAAAATACACTAGCAAATCTGAATTTTGGAATATATCTAAATTGATTTGAACTTAATATTCATTATTTGTTTTTGTAGATTTTATTCATCCTTGCCATGCCTATTTTAATTTTCATTTTTATGATGATGAAGACTACTAATAATATTTCAAAAATATATAAATATTTTTAAATTGTTTAATAAAGTTCTATCAATTGTTTTTTTTCTTTTTTCCCAAACCCTAATGTTTTTGATTTATCCATGTTTATCTTTTTATTTCTTTATTTTATATTTATAATCTGGATTTCATATTTCCATAACTTCTTCATTGATTACCATATTGGTTCCACATCTTTAATAATTTATTCTCATTTCACACGTTTATATTTTATTGCACTTTGTTAATCACATTTATTAGTTTTCCATATGATTGATCAATATGCTTAATGAAATTGAACTTTTGTCTTGTGCCTTTTACAGTTTCAACCAGCTTTAAATTTCTTAAACCACCAAACATCACATGACCACTAGATAGGGATTTTATGCACAAGTCTTTTGGCAGCCATCTTGCACTAAATACCACTACTGTATGGAGAGTTTTGCCTTTCAATATCTTCGCATTTTCTACCAGATGGTTTTAAATTATTCAAGAAATTTTTTAAAAGTCCTGATTTTATAATTACCAAAAATATTGTGAAAATGATGATTGTCTACTCTATATGTTATTACCATAATGGTCTCTTCTGATTTGAAATACTTCTAATATGTAACATTTTATACATACTAATAATATTCTTTTCAATAATGTAGTTGTTTTTAATAATGTAGTTGTTTTTGCAAATAATATTTTAGAGCTGCAGGAAATGTTGCAGGAGTTATCAGATGTAAGTAGGACTAAAGATAAATGTTAAAAGACTAAAGTAATGTTCAATGGATTTTTTCAAAATATGAAAATAAAGATTGATTATGATGAGTTAGAAGAAGTTAACATCTACAAATACTTTTGTCAGATTATTAATACAGATGGAAACATAATGGATGAAATTAATCATAGAATTAAACTTGGTTGGAGTGCTATTGGTAGAAATAAGTTGTTACTAAAAGGAAATAATAAAAAAAATCAAATCAGATATCACATGACTTAATTTAATAAAGCTCATATTTACAAATGTTATATATAGAGCTTGCAAAATAAGCTCTTAACAAGCTTTGAGAATATCCTCAACCCCAGACCAATTTCTGCTTCTGGTGTCATCAGTGAGGTACCAGGATATTCAATCATTAGATTAAAAATACTAGGACAAGCCCAGCACTTAATATAGCTATTAATATATGGTGTCTCTAAACTTAGTTCAGTCCCACATGGCTATTTGAGTTAGATAGCTGGATTGGAAGACATATGGGTGCCTGACAATTTCAGATTTTCTACTCAATAGTTATACATTAGATAAAGTGCTGGGCTTGTCCTAATATTTTTAATCTAATGATTGAATATCCTGGCATCTCACTGACGATGCCAGAATCAAAAACCAGTCTGGGCTTGAGGATATTCTCAAAGCTTGTTAAGAGCTTATTTTGCAAGCTCTATGTATAATACTAAAAGGAAATATGCTTATGTGTTTGAAAAGTAATATTTTTAATAAATGTGTTTTACCAGTTCTTACTTGTGGATCTGATACTTGGACACTTAATAGGAAAGCAATACAGAGACTTCAGACCACTCAAAGAAATATCGTGAGATCCATGTTCCGAATAACAAGAAGGGAGCAAAAATGCAATGTAGGGGTAAGAGAACAAACAGATGTTACTGACCTCATTGAAAAAATTAAAAGACTGAAGTGGAGTTGGGCTTGACTTATTTCTAGAGGAGATGATAACAGATGGACAATTGAACTCTTAAACTGGTTTCCAAGAGATTGTAAAAGACCCAGAAAAGACCCCATGTGAGATGGATGGTGTGCAGGGGTGATTTGGAGAAGAGAGGCTAAAGATTGGAGAAGATGGATTGAACTTGGAGAGACCTTCATCGACCCAGAAAGAGACCATATGTGAGATGGATGGATAAAATAAGAAAGTGTGCAGGGGTGATGTGGAGAAGAGAGGCTAAAGATTGGAGAAGATGGATTGAACTTGGAGAGACCTTCATTGACCCAGAAAGAGACCATATGTGAGATGGATGGATGAAATAAGAAAGTGTGCAGGGGTGATGTGGAGAAGAGAGGCTAAAGATTGGAGAAGATGGATTGAACTTGGAGAGACCTTCATCGACCCAGAAAGAGACCATATGTGAGATGGATGGATGAAATAAGAAAGTGTGCAGAGGTGATGTGGAGAAGAGAAGCTAAAGATTGAAGAAAATGGATTGAACTTGGAAAAACCTTCATCCCATAGTGGATTGATAATGGTTGATGATGATAATGATGAATGTTCTTTTAATATTAAGATAATTTGAGTTTAGCAATTTATCCTATTATATGTAAGTATGTTGAAAAATCTGATCAGTGACATTTAAGTCATTTCTGGTATATAGTGGTAGATTGGTAAGTCTGTTACTGATATCCAATCAATAATCATTCAATTATTACTAGTAGATTTTATTTGCCAACATTGTTGGAAATCAGGAATGAAATTAAGAATTATTTGATAAAAGTATACACCATCGATAATTAATAAATATACAATCAATTATGTAAGGAGGGATACAGAATTTCATTTTTTTAAAATCTTGTTTTTTAATAATCAAATAGAAATTAATAATTGTAAATATGAAAATTAGCATATATATATATTAAACATAATTCCAATTATTAACTTCTATTCAATTATTTAAAAAAAAATTTTTTTTGAAAGTGAGTTTCTGTCTTTAGTCTTATATAAGTTATTATAAATTTATTATAACTAATCAGCAAAACGTTTTTAATATCCACAACTGGAAAGGTTTTATTATTTACATTTTAGATATAGCTAAGCTATGGTTCTGATGTTCCATACTTAAAGTGTGCTCAGATGTATCTAAAAAGTAAATAAGAAAATATTTTCAGCTGCAACATTAAAAACGTTTTGCTAATTTATTACAAACACAAATAAAATGGGAAAAAAGAAATATAAATTCATAAATAATTATGCTAGAGTTTCACAATACTTAACTATTGAGTAGAAATATGAAATTCTCGTCAAGTGTTGTTAGCCGAGAGGTCATCGCACCTGCCTTGCAAGCAAGTAGTTAGTTGCAGACGGGTTGGGTTCGCGTCCCGGCCGATGCTATGACATATGAAAAAAAAAATGAAATTCTCATCTCTTAAGGACAGTATCAATACAAAAACATATCCAATAATATATCTATCAATATTTTTGAACTACAATATTTGGATTATGTGTTATAAATTAATCACGAACGCCCACAACCTTCTATAACACAAGGTTTTTTAAAACAATGATAAAAATCCAGAAGAAGAGAGATCAACTCCTGGCATCAATGAAAACATTTGAAGACACCTGGGCATTATAAAATATGCCAAACTAAAAAGAAAAAAAGAAAAAAGAAGGGAAAAAAAGGGGGAAAGGGAAAGCAATCTGTTAACAAATGTCTGAAGGTTACGTTCACACCACCTTGCATTTATAACACAACAACATTGTAAATCTATTGTGGTTGGTTTGATATCACTCTATACATTAGAAGTAATAAAATATTATTGAAACAAATATGAAATTTTCAGACATCTATATATCTTCAAATCCAGCTATCTAACTTAAATAGTCATATGGGACTGAACTGAATTCAGATACATCATATATTAATAGCTTTAGCAATATAACATTGCCTAAGTCTCAAAAAGCAAAATCAGATAGAGATTTTAAATGTTTTTTCTTCTGGTGTTTATCAGAAAAGCTTGTTTAGAGCAATTGCCATGCTCATTATATATATATTATAACGGTCGGGGTGAACAGTGTCTTGCCGTATCTGCCATACAGGGCGTCACTAGGCCTTTTGAACCTAGAAAATTTATATAGTAGGCAGATACATAAGTTAAAAAAAAAATTTAGATATATTTTATTGCGACCATCAGCCCATGTCACTAGCTCATGAATTAGCAGAAACTTAGTATAACTTCTTAAAATATATTTTTGCACTAAACATGACAATGAGACTGTATGTTTGAATAATTATATATACTTTTGAAATCCATTATAACTGGATCTTATATTAGTGGTCATTCAATATTTTAAAATACATAGGATCATATGTATGTTTTGATAAATTATATTGCATTCGAAAGACATGCTTAAGATTTCCTTTGGCGTGGAGAAAATTTATCCCATTTGGCACTTAAAAACATGGGTATTGTTTACAAATTTGCCGATTAATGTACAGTAATTCAGAATAGTCGAAGCGCATTTAGCTTTCAATTGTTTAATTTAAAAAGCTGATTAATGAAGTCTAACGAAATAAACTAGTATTTTGCTAGCATTCATCAAAAATGTTTCAAAGAAACTCATTTTTGTGATATAAAAAATCAACTCAAAATTGGAAGTTTTTTATATATTCTTTTTTTTTTTAAACTATAGACATTATGAGAAATTTGTTTTATGTACACAATAGCCATCTAAAAGATAAAAAAATCAATGATTTTTAACTTCTTTGAGATCTGAACGTTATTATCATGGCTAACGTATTTATAGACTACGTTCATAAATACTGACTATAACTAATTATAAACTTTTTTTCAAGTAAATGTGCCAAAACTTTAAATGTCTTATTATATAATTATGAATAAAAGTTTTTTCAAATGAATTAATCGATATAATTTCTGCTTGAATATAAATTTACTTTAAACATGCAGTTGCATACAAAAGTATCAAACGTCAATTGATCATAAAAAAAAAAAACTAAAAATCCAGACAAAATTAATCCTCTCTGGGAAAAAAAATATTTCCATCCCACTTAGCACTTATCTTTGTTGAAAATAGCAAAGATGAAGTATAGAGTTGTTGTACAAAATAATTGATAAATTAAACTGAATCATGGTTTCCATTTACATGTAAATCATATACTCAAAATGTAGGTGATGAAGCAAATATGTTTGTTGTAATTAAAATGTAATTTTTTATTATTTCAATTCAGAGTGCCATTGATAATCGTTCTGCTGCCAGGCATGTGTACCCTAGGTTACCGACCGACCTATATGTTAGTCTTTCCGTCATCTAACTTGTATACCACTACTAACAGTTGAATATATTTGGAGTGTTTAAAAAAAATTGAATTTTTTTAAAAGCATTCAATTTTTGGTATTAGATAATGAAAATAGGCCAACATCCAATTACTATTAAAATGCCACCTTTACAAATCTTTAGACAAATATCAATATACGGGGGGGGGGGGGCTTTCTATTATTTACTGTTTCACGATATTGATAGAAAAGCCTGAAGTCAAATTTAGAGTTCTAAGAAGATATTGTAATAAATCGTAAAACTTATTTTTTATTCATATAATTTATTGTTTATGAAAGATTTTTTTTTAAAATTCAGTTTTATATTCATTAATTCTCAGAAATTTTTTTAGATTCTTTTTAAAAAGTTAGATATTTGTCACATGCAAGAAAGTCATTAGATAAGAAATGAAGCCATGCATAGCAGGTAGAGAAATCACATTTTTATTATTATCATATCAAACTAAAATCAATAAAATGTCAATTTGACATTCTCCAAGTGGGTCATTGCTTAAGATCTTTATTGAAACTGTTATTTTGGGAACTTTCTTTAGATTAAAATATTGATAGACTTCGACGTTTGGTCACAAAAAAAAAAAAAAACTAGTTGTAAAAATTATATTACGAGAATTAAATTTAATATTTTGACTTACCAATAATAACTTTTATATAACTTTTTTCATTTATCCAAACATATAGCATACAATTTATACTGTGGTTTTAATTTCTTTTGATGGATTGGTTTTATAAAAATATTTTGATAAGCAAACATATCGTGAATAATGACAAAATTTATATAATGTTGTTTAATTGGAACGAGAGAGCAAAAAACATATAGTACCTTTAAGCAACATATAATTTATCAATTTTGTAGGTTAAAAAAAAAGATAAAAATAGTTTGTAATAAATTATTGTCAGACAAGGTCTCTTCAACAGTTTCTCATAGAAAGAAAAGGCATTACCCATCAGTTTGGAAATCACCAGAGGGTGAGAGTTTGTTTCAGTTCTTATTTTAAACCCTGTCTAAAATAACTAGATACCAAGTTTTGATCAATATTAAAAGGTTAGCTGGATAAGTCAAGTTTAATCCATCTAGAATTGAAACCTAATCATGGGTATATCAGACAATGCTTCCATTACATTATGCCCCCCTTGTCAAATATTGACTATACCCATATTTATGTGAAGCATTTACGAAAAAAGAATAAATTGACACTAAATTAAATTCTTATATGAAATAATCAAAACAACCATTTATAAATGATTTATCAATAATAACTTTTATCATTTATAATATTTTTTGAAGCATATAGCATAAAATTTATACAGGGGAAGGTTTTAGTTTCCTATCATTGTTTGGTTCTGAAAAAATATTTTGATAAGCAAATATATCATGAACAATGACAAAATTTATATGAAGTAATGTTATTGCATAATTGGAACAAAAGTACAAAAGACATATAATATATTTTTAAGCAATATATAATTTTTCAATATTGTAGGTTAAAAACAAATAAAATGGTCTTTAATAAATTATTGCCAGACAAGTTACAAATGACTAATAAAAATTGTTGATAATAAAATTAATGTTTATTTTTTCCCTTCCTCATATGTATAAGTAAAAAAAATACACAGTTATATGCAGTTTTCTCTTCCCTAAGAGTAATAGTCGAATGTTGTTATTAGCATAACTAATAATTTTTTTAAAAAAATTAGATATTCTCTAGCAATGAAAATTTAACTAGTTTTCTTTTTTTTTTTAATTGCTTTAAATTCAAAATAGTTGCCCCTGCTCCAACCTCTGTATGAGCAGTCAGAAATAATTTTTAAGAAATTTAATGGAATATCAGTCTTCACCTAAGCAAAATCAAAAAATTATTTTATAATCTAATCAGTAAACAGAAGTTAATTTCATGTTAATAAACTTTCATTAAATTTTTATGTGTCCAAATCTTTTTTTTTTTAAATTATTTTTTATATAATTCTTAGATATGATCTTAGATCTATATTGTTATTCTAAATGATAAGTGATATTTACATTTCATTCATCTTTGATAACTTTTCAGTTTTATTCTTAAGCTATAAATATACATTTTTTGTTCACAACTTATTGATCACATAATATATCTATAAAAAATGTATTTCATTACCTGTATACTAATAGTAATATAGAAATATTAAAAATTGTTTTTGTATGTTTAAATTGCTTGCATATGTTTTATGAAGTTAGACATTGTGAAAAGGTTTTATTTTATGGGCTTCTGGTCCACATAGGTTTTAGTCCATGAAATTTCCATTTTATGAAGCAATGAAATATATTGAATGAAAACAAGGTCATAGAAGACCTTTTTTGTATACTATGCATGTATTGTATTCTTTTTATAGAAATAAAAATTCATTAAAAAATTTGAAGAAACACAAATTGTAAATTTTTTCCTATAAATTTTATTCTTTTTTAAAAAAATAGGTGCATAGATATTAATTATATGTTAAACTGGATATCTCTATTATACAATAATAGAATTTATTGTCAAGCATTGGTGGTCGAGTGGTCAGCACAGCTGACTTACAAGCACTTGTCCCGGGTTCGCTTCCCAGCCGATGCTTTGACACACGAAAGAAAAAAATAATAATAGAATTTATTATTATATAGAACATTTTATTCTAGTATAAATGTTTATTGCACAATTTGTTATTTATACATTTCTAATATATTGAACTCTGAAGTAGAATTGGATTAATTAAATTTGGTAATCAGTAGCTTGATTCGTGGTCTTAAAATTTTTGAAATTTTAGAATATTAGCTTATTTAACATGACAAAATTCTAGTCAGCCTTTAATATTCAACTTAATGAAGAACATTTTAGTAGAATCTTCAATTCTTAAATTAATTTAAATTACCTTCTTTAATATTTTATTATTTTCTTCAATGTATTTATATATAAACAGAAGGACCTTTTGGTACAGAACTTTCATATCCACTACACATATCCGTAACTGGAAGTTCAAATCTCAATTGAATAAAATTCTTTTCACAGGACTTAGGATGGCTCTGCCAGATATTTGGCTGATGGCAATCCAGCTAATCATTGCTATAAAACTACTCTTGGCTAGAAGCTATTGGCAATCCTGGAGATTATTTCCTTTTTTTATGATAGACTGCTGGAGATGCCTCCTGCAATGAGCTAATAAAAGGATTATTACCTTTTTTTAAGTTTTAAAATGGCAGTCAGTTTAAATTAATAAGCTATCATTAATTAATTAAGAACTTTTGGTGAAATTTTCAGGGTAATTAGTTAAAATAAATAAGATCTCATATGTAAATTAAGGATTTTTTGATGAAGAATATAGATTGGAATATTTTTTAAATAGATATTTTTCTGAGAAATCTAGATTTTTCAGGTAGCTGTATATAATCAAACTACTTTTATATTAGTGATTAGTAAATATGTGTATAATTATTCTTAGGAGAAAAGTAAATAAAATCACATGATTAAAGGTCCACAATGTACCGCTTAGTTCTGTCATTTCTAATGCCTGAACTTTTTGTAAAATTTCAGATGAAAAACCATTTTATAATTTATTTATTAATTATAGCATACAAAAAATAATTATATTATTTATTTGGAGTAGTAATTTACTGTCTTATTTTATAATAACATAGAATAAAATAATAGCTATAACAATTTTTTATAAATGCTTTTATTGACCATGCACTAAAAAATTGTTTCATCAATCACAATTGGGGTTTTTAGATTTCACCTGAAATAAAAGCATGAGGAATCAAGAAATTAATTAAGTCAATTTACTGATTTTTATACATATATAAATTATAAGTGTAATAATACTCAAGACTAAATGAGTTTGTAAGTAATCATTAAAACCTAGTTAACATTTAAACAATATCAGTAACAATCAACAATTTCAAACTGTTGTCAAGGCAACCTCCTTTTAAAAACATTATTTTACACTATTTGGATGCAATTTGAAAATTATAATTGCAGTTTGTAATTTGGGAATTCCACCTTTATTGTTAAAAAGAGGATGCCTTGACACCAGTTTTAAATTGTTGATTATTATTTATATTGGAGTTGGCTATGTGTTGACTATCACAAACTAAATATGATATATACATAAAGAGTGTACATATTAACTTACTGCAGAAATATATAGTGATATATATATATGTGTGAAATTGATTTAAAGTAAAATTATATATATTAAGTGAAGTTCATTTACAATATCTTTCTGTAAACATTTTTTTTACTATATTGTAAATGAACTTCACTTAGTTTATATGATTTTACTTTCAATCAATTTTGCATGTATAGTATATACATATCACTAGATATTGGTGCAGTAAATTAATATATATAATCTATGAATATATCATATTTAGTATGTGTACATAATTATATATGTATAAAAAATAAATAATTAATTTTTGTGTTAAAAATTGTTGACATTGTTATTTGATAAAAAAATTTATTTTAAAAAAAAAGCTTAATAAACTATATTATATTTAATACAATTTAATGTTATTAAATTGAAAGACAAAATTATTTTATAGCATCCACTCACAAATTAAAAAAATAAACATATTTTTTTAACTTCAATAAAAGCATTTATAAATACCAACACAACTTCATAAAACTTGTTTATTTTTTAACAGCAGATATAAATAATTTTTAAATAACAATATTTTGATTACATAACTATAATCATTGACAAGATATCAACTAAAATATGAAAATAATTATATTTTATATCAAAATATATATAGATAATATATGAAAAAATTCACTTATTATTCATATTATGATTACAACATTGAACAAAAGCAAAAAATAATATTGAGTTGGGAAAAATTAGAATGATTAAAACATTAATTATATTTATATATTAAATTATGATTTTAACTGTGAAATATATTTCTCTTACTTATTATGTATAAATTTTTAATATTTAGTAAAATAAACTTATTATATGCTTTTATTAAATTTATTCTGTTTTTTTTTTTGTCTATCTGTCAGTCTGAGAAATCTTTTAACTCAATTTTCATTTACTTCTCAATTTCTGATCTAGTTAAAACTTTGTATATATAAGTATTTCCAGGAGCATTGTCTTTTTTTAAAGTTTTTTCCAAGTGTCATAGCATCAGCCAGGATGTGAACCCACAACCCACGCAACTGCCTGCAAGGCAGTCTCACTGACCTCTCGACCACCAATGCAAGTCTTTTTTTTTAAAGTTGGCAAACATTTTTAGCAAAAAAAAGTGACTAATTTTAAATTTTATATGGCATTCAATACTCTTCATACTATTGCAAACTGGTGATATTAGTATATATATAAAAAAGTAAATAAATTTTAAAAAAAGCCCCATTAAAACAGAATACTATTTACCATTTTAGGTAGCGAAGTTATAGATTTAAATGAAATATTAACTGAGACTAAATGTCAGAAAATAAAGGTAACTATTACATTGGAATTTTAACTTTAGTCTCAGGGAATAAAGTTAATGATAATATTAATATTTTAACAAAGCTAACTTACATCATGGTTGTCTCTACTTGGACAATTACAAAGAATACTTTGGAAATATATGTTATTTATAAAATTTTAATTTTTATCATAACTATAATTTTTCAATTATTAAATTAAAAAGTTACATTGGCATTAACAAATAGCCCTAAATTTGTCAATAAATTTTTATTTTGCTCTCTAGTTTTCAAGAAGTTATAAAACTAAAAAATAGAAAATAAAAAAATATGTAATATTCAATTTTACTTATTAATTCAGAGATCGTATGTAATTTAAACAGAAGAGATCTACATTCTAAGTAAGCACATGGACTATTGTGTTGTTATAAAATTCTATGATGTCTTGTTGAGTACTGAGGATATTCTTAAACCAAAGTAATAAAGACTTTTGAAAAGATAAAAGTGTTCATCTTATCTCTTGTACCTAAATTCAATTATATAGGCCATATAAAGCATCTTAGTTTGAGAGTGTGAAGATGGCCACTCTTATTTTTTTTAAAATCTCTATCTTCTTTAGTTTAAGAATATCCTCAGACATTAAGATTTTATAACAACACTATAGCACATGTACTTAGGGTGTACATTCCTTTTGTTTAAGTTACATATAATATCTGTGTTAGTATATAAAATTAAATATTACATAATTTCTAATAGCTTGTAATATTAACATGTAGTAATATGAAAAATTTTGTGAATATTAATGTATAGAAAGAAATTAATGGATTTAAAGTGAATAAAGAAACATCTTCACACTCTCAATTTAAAATGTTTTAGATTGGCTATATAATTGAATTTAGGTATAAATTACTCCTATCTTTTCAAGTCTCTATCTTGTTCTTTGGTTTGAGAGTATCTTCAATACTTAACAAGACAACGTTGAGCTACTATTATAATATCATTATGGTGCATGTGCTTTGGGTGTAAATCCCTTCTATTTTTTAAAGTAATAAAACTAAAAAATAGAAAATAAAAAATATTAATTTTTTTAAGAAATGCTTTTATTTACAGAAGTGCACTAAAAAGTAAAAAATAAATAAATTGTGTTCAGTATTCTTGATATTTTGTGATGAAAATAAAAATGGTTCTCTTGTTCAGAATAGTCTAAAAACATTTCTAAATAAAATAAGAATACCTAAACATGATGTAGGCTTTTGGTTTGGTTGCAGAATATTTAGAAAACTGAAGAAAATTTCCTTTTTTTTATTTGTTAGTGCACTTATGAGAATAAAAATATATATTTAATTATTTTTTAAAATATTTTTAAAATAATGACAAATAAAAATTGAAATTCTTTAAATTTGTTTAATATTAAACTGGAAACACAATTTTAAAAAATGAAATCAAAGAATTTTATATATAACCTTTTTCAATTTAACCAAAAAGTGATATTAGATAAAAGAATTAATCTGATGAGTTTACTTAAATAACCTGGGGATTATTCACATATGGTTTATGAATTTAATTTTTAAATAATACTAAATACTTCTATATACATATAAAAATGAATAATACAATTTTTTTATATTATAACAATTTAATTATTAAAAATTTGCAACATTTTAGGTTTTGAATTAACCAATTTTTTGCATTATACTCATTTAAATTAAATGATTTGTATTAAAAGAAAGATTTTTAATAAATGTGTTTTACTGGTGCTTACTTTTGACTCTGAGGCTTAATAAAAGAACTACACAGAGACTTCAAAACCCACAAAGTATGGAGAGGTATTTGTTGAAAGTAATAAAAATCAAAAGTAAAATATGTGAGCAAGAAGATAAAGATATTACTGTTATTACAGAAAGAATTGTCATGCACGTTCAGTGCAGTGATAGTGTGACAAAGAATTGTAGTTTTGAACCGAATTTTAAATGATTGTAAAAGATCTAGAAAGTGACCACATATGAGACGGGTAAGATGAAAAAAATTTCTGGAGCATTGTTAAAAAAAACTACTTGATATAAATAATAGATAACTCAAAAGATGACCATAATTAATTAACAATAAAAGAGGAGCATCTTTCTACTTTAATGCCATCTATAATTACATTGCGTAATCATTATTATCTGGATAGTGATGCATTGCAATATGTGTTTAATACTGATGTCTGGAGTTTGTTTTTATTAATAAGAATGCGGTTATGCATTTAGAAATTACCCTTAACTCTCTTTAATCTAAGCTAAAAACTTGAAATTGAAAAACCTTCTAAAATTTTGAACTGATTGTTTTCAACTTTGAATCCCATGTCTCATTGTAAAAAGCAAAATCAAGAAATGGATCTAGGGATTATTCAAGCTTCCTCAAGAGGGTGCTAGAATAGAGAAATGCTCTTGTTTTAAAATAGTGTAAACTAAGAAATTGGGTTATTAATAATATTCTAATAAAAAAGAATCCATAGTTTTATACTAAAAATGAAAAAAAGTAAAGATAAAAGATTAAGAAAGAAATTCCTCATCATCATTGTCAACCATTATCAATCCACTGCAGGATGAAGGCCTTTCCAAGTTCAATCCATCTTCTCCGATCTCTAGTCTCTCTTCTCACATCACCTCCTTCACACTTTCTTATTTCATCCATCCATCTCACATGTGGTTTTTTCTGGGTCTTTTACAATCTCTTGGAATCCAGTTTAAGATTTCAATTGTCCAACTATTATCATTCTAGAAATATTTTAATTCTTTCAACAATGTCAGTAACCACTTCTTTGTTCTCTTACACATATATTGCATTTCAATCTCTTCTCATTATTCCTAGCATGCATCCCTTCATACTTCTTTGAGTGATATGAAGTCTCTGTATGGCTCTTCTCTTAAGTGTTGAAGTCTCAGATCCATAAGTAAGAACTGATAATTAATAAATGTATTTTTAGTTAATTTAAGATTTCTATATAAAAGATTGCATGATAGGATGCTTATTTTTAAAATGTCTATATTCTTAGGGTGGTTATCCTAAACATTTTTATTAGTCTTATGACTCATATGATAATTTCCATATGTTATGTGTATGGTACAGAGCAAATTAAAATATTCTCTTATATAAATTCTAAAATTACCATTGTTCATCTAACCCTAAATTAAAAAGTCATTCATTTCTTAGTTTTTTAAAAAATATCTTAATGATATCATAACGAATAAATTTAAAAGGTAATTCATCTTATTAAAAAAATTTCATAAATAATAAAATTATTGTAATTTAGAAGAGATTTAAACTCAGACTTTCAAAATTTCTACAGATATTTATTCCATGTCAGTTGTATAAGATGAAATAGAGAGCTATAGGGAGTTTTGAGTTCAAATTCCTTCTAAATTACCTTAATTTCAGTGTAGACAATACAGTATGATTGTATTTAAATATTAAATAATAAAATTTTAAAGATTGCTGATATGAAATATAATATGTCATTAAATAATAAACTAGCATATATAGAATTTGTATATCCTAGTATATGCTGACCATTAGTTTAATTCTAAAAATTGAAAATGTTCATCTTTTTATTAATTTTAACAGAATTTATTTTATGCAACTATAGAAGTCTATTTGTATGTTGGACTATTTCCATCATCTAATATGAGTATTGAATATTTTTAGACAAATTTAATTTTATTTAAATATTCCAAATACATTCAACTGTTAGTAATAGCACTTCAAACATCATAGCATTTTGAGAGACATTATTCTCCCCTCTTCTTCAGGTTTTTCTGGCATGGCCAGTGACTGTAGTAACATGGGAATTGAATCTAGACCCTTAGATTCTTGAGTATTGAATTTTAAGATAATGCTCTAACCAACTGAGTCATCCTTCCAAAGGCAACATTCATTTAAAATTTCATATGATTATCTATGAGGTTGCCCCTGATTTCTCCACTTTGTTTTAAGAGCATAATTGTTTAGTGGTTTCAATACATTTTGTATAGTCACACTAGGTCAAGTTATGAGATTCTTTGCCATTGTCATGTGAGCAGCTTCTTTAAATTTTCTTCTTTGTACCTTTACTTCACTCTAATATTTTTGTGTTTTCCCAATTGAGTTCATTGGTACATATATGGTCTGCTTAGACACATCTGTTTTCTCTTCTCTAATCATCAGTTTGTGTTCTTGCAAGTGCTTTTTAATGGGACAACTGGTATCACTAATATATATATATTGTAACCAAAATATCTCGAGCCAGCCACGTTGCGCGCCAAAAGCTGTAACCAAAATCCCCGGAGCCGTCCACCCTGATGGCTCACAAAGGTGGTAACCAACCTTCCATCACCCCTCCAACTACCCATCATCATGCCGTACTTGTTGCGGCACTATAAATTGTAACCGTAAATTGTGTAATCTCAACTACGTAACGTAAGTGCACTAGGAATTACAACCTTGGTCACTGATCAACTCTCATTGCACATTATCAGCTATTAAGAGCTGTATCCAAAAGCATATCATACTATTTATTTTATGCACAAAAGACCACAATCAACATCTGGGGCAATTTACTACAGACAAAATTAATGAATTAACCTAACTTTTTATAATTTATTTGATCGCAGCCAGGGTATACCGCGAAGACCTATCATAGTATTATTATAAAACATATTAAACAAATTATAAGTGCAATTTTATCACCCTTAAACCTCAATTTGCGATTTTTATGGTATGCGACCCTATGGCCGACCATGTACAAGATAGCGTAATTTGTGGAACCACATAAAATTATGAAATTTTAAATCATCTATATGATTTCTAAGACAGATGCTAGTCCAGGTAAAGCTTTGCAATTAATAAACATGAATAATTGGGTTCTTTTATAATTTAATATATCATTGAGACTCTTATTGTATTGACGAATGAAAATTTAAAAATGTTAGGTAAATATATTTAATCATATCATTATTGAATAAATCTGTTCACAAGTTTAATAATTAATTTGTATTTTATACTAGAATCAACTACGCAAAGCCACAATGATGGAAAAGGTAAATGGGATTTTATTGTACCTTACCAATCATATACTACCAAAGACGAAAAGCATCTTAATGTTTTCTCAAAATATTAATAAATTCTTATATCATGTAGACAATAATATGTAATTCAATGTATGCTCTATAATGTATGCTCCATCCAAAGTTTATGATTTCTGATGTTATGAATGACACATAGCAACGGCACAGTAAGTTTAATTATAAATCAACTTTTATTTACAAACTTTATGAACAATAAATAGTTAATTTCAATATTTTAAATAAAACATAAATAAACAAATAAAATAATTAAATGATGGTTCAATAGACTTTCTTCAATACATCTCATAGGTACAGTATTTAAAAACCTAATCATACCTTATTTCAATCTAATATAATGAATATTGAGACAATTATTAAATTCAGCATTAACTTATGAAATATTGAACGTCATTTCCAGATTCAATAAATCCCTACTGTATACCTATAATAATATAATAAATAATATGATGTTTGTATGTTTTAGCTATAATGTAATCATTAATTAAAATGAAAATGTAAACTTACACTCGGTAGATAATAATTAACCAACAGTTAATTATCATGAAGTACTTGAATAGAATGTCCTGTTGCCATTTATCAATCTAACCGATAAATTATGCTTACAAATGAAGAAGATGATTTGGCAGATTAACTAAAATACTTTGCCCAACTTATATCTGTGAAGCAAACATATTCCTGTGGATGTATTCATCTACACGTAGGAATTAAATAATACTAACGTTTTGCGTATTTAAACACTATCATAAAGTCATACGTATAATCACACAATTCCGCGGATTAACCACCAGCGCAGGAATGTGTGTAAAATACAAAATGGCAATTAAAATAATCTGCGGATTAACCACCAGCACAGATTAAAGCCTTTAACATACTAAAACAACATTATAATTTACTTCACATTAAAGTGCAAATCATCCCCCTCAATTCTTCTGATTATTCAGAATACGCTGACACTTTAGCAAATGTGGGTTCTTGCTTAGTAAAATATTACAATAATCAGGACAACTAATGTACTACTTATCTTGCTTAAAATAAACATGTATAATATAATGTAAATAATATTGGCATGGGAATATAAATCTGGAAAGACTCACAAAATATCTCATAAAGATTGGTATATCTCATGAATTCATTAAGTACTGTTTAAGCTTTCTCCGTAAGCGCTATTCTTTTGAATAAATATTTTATTCAACCTTTATTAATTTAAATCTAACAAATATAACTTATGAACTTCATATGCGAGTTCATATAACGATAAAATTAAATAAATGTATTATTCATTAACATATAACATTTAACGGTGTGTGTGTGATAAAACTAAATGTAAAGCATTTTATAGTTCAAATACATGAATTTTAGCAGATGTGTATCACAAATTGGATTGTATAGCATTTTGTAACTCCTAATGTGATCCGTGGAATCCATGTACAATGTGTAGAATAATAAGTATATGAGGTAATAGCTATAACTGTAGTTAAATTCCATACATGCAATTATATCCATTTGATTAGTTATTAAAGCAATATTAGATTAACGATTTGCGTGGCTCTCCAAACATGAAACAATTTTAAAACAGGATACACAGAATTTAAATGAAAATGTTTTTCATAAAGTTATTAATCCCTACATCTCTCTATCAAAAGTGTTCCAAGTTTATCCTATCCATGCAAGTATTTATTTATCCATTGCGTTAATCCAGGAATAACCAATTACAGCAATTAATTTATTCATTTTAAATAGACGATACAATTATAAAAAAACTTTGATTAATTATTTGAAAAATGTTTATGATCCAAGTGTTAAACAAATTAATTAGCAAATATTAATGGCATTGTAAAGTTAAATATCAATCAATATTATATTTTATCAGAATTAAAAAACGGAAATATTAAATATTTTGATAGCTTTAACGCTTTACTTTATTTTAACTTAAACTTTTTCTTTTTTTTTAAAAAACAAATTTTCATTTTCATAAAACTTCTGTAATTAAAACACTGATTTAAATTTTCCAAATTGTAGAATAATAAATATTTCAAAACATACCAAATTCTTGTGTTTAATTCTTTCAAACTTAAACTGGGAAGCTCCGACATTTCAAAAAATGTAATATTGGAAACGCTACCGGTGATTTGATTCTTGGCCGACCGACTTGAAAAGATCTTTAAATTTAGTGATCCATCTTAATTAGATACCACTAAGTTATTTTATGTTTATAACAAATTTTGTGGTAATTTATTCACTTATTAATGGTTTCAAAATAAGCTCAGCAAATTTACACTATTTGCCTTTACCATTTCTGTTCTTCTTCCCACCAAAAGACAAACTAACAGACGATATTCTCCTAGAAATTCGCGCTCTTTTCTTTTATTACATTGAGACGCCTACGTAATTATTGTATTTATTTAATAATTTATTTTAATTGAACAAATGGTTTTATTTTAATTCAATAGAAATAATAATTTAAGATTACTTTAAATAAATAAAAACAAAATATTATTTTTAATAATATTTTACCAAATTTTAATATGTTGTAAAAATTTTAAAAAGTTAAACATTCCGATATGAGTTAGCATATGGAATGAAGCAAATTGAAAATTATTAAAATAATATCAGAAAGTAATCTGTTCAAGTGCGAATCAAGCCAACCAAATCACCAAGAGAAGAAAGAGAAATTTTTATATAAGTTACATCAATTAATATATTTTCTACTAAAATATATGGTTACAATATATATATATATATATATATATATATTATAACATATATTTTAGTATATATATATATATATATATATATATATATTCTTTCACATTCACATGGTATTTCATAGATGCAGTTTTTTTCTTTTCAGCATTTCAGGTTTAGATTTTGTAGATGTTAGAATTCCTCATAGTGTGGTATGTCTCTGGAAAGCTGTCTTGATATTATACTAATTGCAGATTTTCCTTAATTTATCTACTATTTTTGTTATGTATGGGTACACTACAGTGCCAATAATTGTTTTTTTTTGTGGTTTTTTGGTTTTCTTAATAGCAGCTGATGGATAAACATTTTTATAAGAGTTTATTCTATATAGATCTTTTATTTTTCTAAATCACAGGTTTCTGAATAAACTTCTTTTGCTCTGTTCCATAATGATAGTATAACTACTTTGTTGTGTGTTTCTGTTGTGATTGGATATATAGACTTATTTTTGTATGTGTAGGTTTTCAGTAACTGTAGTTTTGATTTTGCCACGAGGGAGTCTTGTCACAAGAACATTTAAAAATGCCAAATTTAGTTCTTATTCTGATTCTATTGTGAATTTAAGTAAAGGGAATATGTTGTTGATATGTTTCCAGAAAATTTGTAATAGTGCTTCACCATGTGGCAATACAACAAATATATCATCCACATAGTGAAGCCAAACTTTAGGTGAATATGAAATATAGTTTTTATGGCTGGGGTTTCAAGTTCTTCCATGTAAATATTGCTAATCAGGGGTGACAGGGGTGACTCCAAAGAGGATTAAACTTTGCCATAACACCATCTAATATCCCTTTATTAGATATAATGGTAACCAGTGAGGAACTAACTAAAAATTGTCTTTAGAAGCAGCAGCAGAATTATACTGGAGAATAAAATGAACACCTGACAAGCAACAAAAATTGAAGTCAAATATATCCTATGGTGAGAGCAAAGCAATTAAATCTCTCAAAATAGATAAAACTATAATTATTCTACCTGTTGACAAAAACACTGCATCAGTTATAATGAATACAACTGATTATGATAACAAAATACAAGAACACCTCACAGCAGATCAATACAGAAAAATGACAAAAAATCCTATAACCATGTACAGAAACAAAGCATTACTCAGAAAGCATTGCAGGTAGTAAAATAACATATTTCAGCAAAATTTCTCATCTTCATGGTCATATATAAAATACATAAAGATCATGTTCCATTAAGAGACATTGTTAATTCTAGAAATTCATCTTGCCAAAATTTGTCAAGATTTCTTCTTAAAGTTCTTAGTCCTTTGACACACAAGACCCAATCCTTTGTTGGATATTCTAGACACTTTGTAGAATTAACCAAGAATATGAAAATTGAAAGAAATGACTTACTAATAAGCTTTGATGTGAAAAGTTTATTCACAAATGTACCATGTGAAAAAGCATTGTCTATTGTAAGGAAAAGATTAAATGGTGATAATAGCTTACAAACCAGAACAACCCTTTCTTATTGATAGTATAATGGAACTATTAACATTCTGCATAAACCTACTTTCAATATAATATAGAATTCTTCCAACAATATCAAGGAATTGCTATGGTCTCACCATTGACCCAAGCAATATTTACATGAAAAACTTAAAATCATAGCAATAAAAACTACTTCATGTCCAGCTAAAGTATGGCTTCATTATGTAGATGATACATTAGTTGTATGCTTACAAGGTGAAGCACTATTATAATTTTTTTGGAAACACATCAACAACATATCTCCTTTGATTAAATTCACAACAGAATCAGAACAAGAACACAAATTGGTATTTTTAAATGTTCTTATGACAAGATTCCTTTTGGAAAAACCAAAACTAAAGATTACTGAAAACCTACAAATACAGGAAAATATTTAACCTATACATCCAATCACACCAAAAATACAAAACATTATTATACTATCCATATGGAACAGAGCAAAAGAAGTTTGCTCAGAAACCAGCATTTGGAAAAAGAAAAGATCTATATAGAACAAACTCTTATGAAAAATGGTTATCCATCAGCTGTTATTGAGAAAACCTTAAATAGACAACAGAAAGAATCATTAAAAGAAAAAAAATAATTATTGGTACTGTAGTGTTTCCATATATTCCACAAATAGCAGACAAATTAAGCAAAATTTGCAATCAGTATAACATCAGAGCAGCTTTCCTGAGATTACCACACTATGAAAAATTCTAACATCTACAAAGCCTAATCTTGAAATGCTGAAAAGAAAAACTGCATCTATGAAATATCATGTGAATGTGGAAGAACATATATTGGTGAGATCAGTCATCCCATTGAAAAGCACTTGTGAGAACACAAACTGATGATTAGAAGAGAGAAAACAGATGTTTCTAAGATAGCAGACCATGTATGTACCAATGAACATACGTTCAATTGGGAAAACACAAAAATATTGAATAGAGAAGAAAAGAGACAAAGAAGAAAATTTAAAGAAGTTGCTCACTTGACAATGGCAAAGAATCCCATAAGTCAACCTAGAGTGACTATAATGTATGGAAACCAGTAATTAATTTTGCTCTTAGAAAAAAGTGGAGAAATCAGAAGGAACCTCGTAGATAAGCATAAGAAATTTCTACTGACTGTTGCCTTTGGCAGGATGGCTCAGTTGGTTAAAGATTTACCTTAAAATTTCAATACTCAAGAATCTAAGGGTCTAAGTTCAAGTACTGTCAGTGGTCAGGCCAGCAATACCTGAAGAAGAGGGGAGAATAATAACTTTTGAAACATTGTGCATATACTAACTTGTTTGATGTGCTATTACTAACAGTTGAATGTATTTGTAATATTTAAAGAGTTACATTTTTCTAAAGACATTCAATACTCATATTAGATGATGGAAATAATGCAACATATAAATGCAATTAAAATACCACCATCACAAACCTTTAGAAAAACACAGAAGTATATCATTAATAAAATAAAATGAATTAAGTTTACAACAAAACTTATTTATGCATCTTATTCAGGGACATATCTCATTTGGGTAAAGCAGTGAATGTAAGATTTTCCTTTTGCATTTATTCAGAAAATTATTTTGCATAGCAACAGATCTGCAGAGACAACCAATACATAATGCAAGGGTTTCAACCTGGGGTACCTATGTCCCCAAAGAGTATGATAAGCCTGTCCAAGAGGTATAGCAAATAGCAAGTAAATAAAAAATATTATGTTTATCAACATAGTCCAAAAATAATTGTTATCAACATTTACAGCCTATTCCATTTTTGTAAGTGACATGAACGACATTTCAGATCTTTTTTCAGATATTGATCACAGTGACATTGCATAGATTTTTCTCATTGCAGGGTCTGATAACTCAAAATGCCTGGTTAAGATTCATGATTGTTACTGAACTTTCCAGGTAGTGGAGGAAATCCAGAAAAGTCCAGGAAGAATTCCTTTACAGTTGGATAAATCAACTGGTTTCTACAGTACCATTTCATTTTTACTAAATGTATACATCAGAATGAAATAGAAGAGGAATTTCTTTTTAGTAAACCCTTGAAAGAAATAACAAAGATAGTGGACATTATAAATTTGGTTAATGATTTTTTTTTATTCAAATGGCCTTTCATGGGAATGAGTTCTATCTATTTATACTGACTCTCCTGCTATGTTGGGGGGGGGGGGTCAAGTTTCACCACTTAATTGCTGTTTATTTCTTATTACAATAAGTAGGGAGTACCGGATAATTTACTAAAAGCAAAGGGGGCATGTGGGCCAAAAAGAATGGTTCTCTCTGACTTAAATAATTAAATAGTTGAAGCACTCTAGCTTATAATAATATCTTTCTTCCTTTCATCGTCCAAAAACTAAGAAAGAAATGAATACTTACTAGTTTATATCAATATTTAAATATTTTTTCAGTAATTATTAATTTTGTAAACAGCTGTTTTTTTTAAAGCAATATATGTAATCACTTTTAATCTGTTTTGTAATTTGTAGTAAAAAATTGTCGTAATTTATCCAGCAAGTTGTTAAAATCTTCGTTATTATTGATTTTAATTACACTTTAATAGCCTTAGTGAGTAATTTAAAATTTATGTTTAAAAAAATATAGAAACATTATAGATATAGCAATTCAAAAATGTGTTAAATCTACCATTTAGTTGCAGCTTAGATTTTCTGCATTTGCATTTTAAAAACAGTAGTTAAATATATAAGTAGCAGGATTTGAACCCAGGATTTTTCAGACTATTCATCCTCCACTCATCTCAAGCAAGCGGTATGCATGTCCATACACATGCGAAAAAGATACATGATCACCAATATATGTATTTCATTCAGAGCCAGCACTCATCAGTTGAACTAGATCATAATCTCCCACACGAATAGACAATCAGTGCTCAGTTTATATTAAAATAACAATTCCTCAAACTTTAATGGACAGGCTTCAATCTACTCTCCCTCCAACTATCAATTTTATTGAAAACAATGATGGAAAGCGGAAAGCTCTTATTAGATTTAATATTGTAGTCATATCCATGTAGTCGCTATGTCAATCTAACTTTTTATATTATTGGACCATTAGGTGTCCATATATATTAATAGGAGAAGAATGGGTTGCAGTTAAATACAATTTTCACTTAAATATATATGTACTGATGCTTCTTATTATTGTACTTGAGAAAAGCGATAGCCAGAAACTAGACTGGAGATATGGATTTAATCGTAACAACTTGTATCCATTCAAGCTTATTAATAGATGAATATAGAGTTGAGTAAATACAGTAAATTACTCTTATTAGTGCAGAAATTAAATAATTATATTTGTTTTGAAATTTTATTTTGGGGTGTTACTTATATTATAAGATCCACGCACATATAACATTTTTTTCTTTATTAAAAACCGACTTATATCTAAATAAGGTTTTTAAAATTTCAGTTTAGTGAATAAAAAGAACACTGAGTTTAATAGATGATGATCTTAATACAGTTTATTGGATACTATTTTTAAAACGGTTGTCTTATTGCTTCAAATTGCTGATAAACATTTTACAAAGTTTATTCTTCCATGGCAACAAGAACATTTTTAACTTTAATAAGAGGAAACTGTTTCATAAAATTTTAATAAAAAGATCATGTACTTGACAAGAAGTTATAATTACTTAATAATCTTATATAATAACTATATTAATTAAATTGTAATTTTATTCATTATTAATTGAATTTTGCATGTATTGTAACAAGTGGTGTGGAAATGCGTAAAGAATTAATCTGTCAAGTAATATAAATTAAAATTGTTAATACTTTGACTTCTAAGTAACACAATACAGAATTGTAAAAAAATATCTACAACTGTTTTTTTTTTAAACAAAAAAAAAGTTCAGTAAACAAAACTATATATATGTTTCAAGTCTTTGTAATGGAAAGGAGATTTTAAATATATTTCAAAAGACATTACTCATAGAAAAGGGAAGATGGAGTTAAATTTTTATATAAAATCATATATATTATTTTTTAATTGAAGGTTAAAATTATATCAAATGTAAAGATAATCACTAGTTTGATAAAAGATTGTCAGTTACCATTAGTGTGTGTGTTTGAAGAAATTAATACCAAAGTTGTGATTACAGAAAGTTTGACACAAGTTGTAAAGAAATATTTATCACGTGACTTAATAGCACATGACGTTTTTACATTTAATGTACATTTTCAGGAACATTTTTAAAAATTCTACTTTTGATCTATCTATTATAAGCTTATCTAATGAGAGGATGTCAGATAATATACAATTATATTCACATACCCACAATAGTTTCTGTTGAGAAACGGATTAAAAAAGATGGAATATATAATTAAATATTAAGAAGATTATGGCAGAAATATCAACATCTGACATCAAAAATGGATAATAAAAATATAAAAGTAGTTGTCACTCTTTACATTCATAATAATTTTACAGAAATCCTCAGATTCATTGTAAAATAATTCTGTATAGAGATTGTAGATAGAGGGACATATTTTAAAAAATGAATCTGAGACTTTTATTAGTGAAATGCTTGAACTTCACTTATACAAAACGTTTTACTAAGCTAATGGGTTGAAATTCTAAAAGCACTCTAAAATTTTAAAACAAAGTCAAATTTCTTGTATACTTATATAGATGACACTAAGTCAGTAACTAGATATTTTATTGATCTCAGTTTTTTCTAAGTGTAATCCTTTTCTATCTTTCACTATATTTGCATATACCATCAAAATATCTTATAATTTTCATTGTTTACATTTAACATATGATTTCAGAATTCATTTTCTTCACTCTACTCTAGCTTGAGTTATAAGTAAATCCAAGATGATAGTACTATTATCTTCACATCTTCAGACAGATTTTTGGGTTTTCCTCTTCATGAATGACATTCTGAACTAGTATGGTGATAATTGTTAATAATATTATTGCTTAGACCACCAAACATCACATTATCACAATTTCTTATGCTTGCTCATAACTGTTATTAAAACAGGCAAAACTCTCATACAATAGTGCCATTTAGTGCTAGCCAGAGTAATCAATGTGTTTTCACTTTTATTCTCATAGTTTTATAGTTAAGTAAAGATAAAATATGGCTGCTGGAGGGTTGCAGTAGATCCTAAGATCTAGGTGCAGTGCTATCAGATCCAAGGATTCTCACTGACAAAGGCTACAAGCCAGAAACTAGTCTGGGGATTTTGGATGAGTAGGCACTAAATAGTGATTTTATGCACAAGCCTTCTGGAATCCATTGATTACTCTGGCCTGCACTGAGTGGCACTACTGTATGGGGAGTTTTGCCTGTTTTAATATTATATGATAGAAGTATAAAGAGAAAAACATGATGTTTTATTGATATACACCATCCTAAGCAAAGCACAAAAGATTTACATAGTTAATGCAAAACTGAGATCACTATGCTTACTGGTTTCATGTCAGATCTTTATAAATAAATAAAATTTTAAGAGTATTTTTGAATTTCACATTTTTAACATGATAGTGTAAAGGACTTTACAATATCAGACAGATGTACAAGTACATTAGGTTCTAAATGTTTTCTGGCAAAGTTGATAAACTAGAAACTAATCTAGTCATATACTACTATTTGGAGGAATGCAATAATTACTCTGGCTTACAATAGATGGCTCTGACATAATACTTTTGAAATCATGTATAAACATTACTTTTCTAATTATTTTTTTTTACTTAAAATGAGTTTACATCATATATAAAAATAGTAGAAAGGAAAAGCAGTTGTAAAAAAGAAAACATGTATTGATATTATAGGGATTCCATCTTGATTGTTAAAAGGAGGTTGCCTTGACAACAGTTTGAAATTGTTGATTGTTAATGATATTGGGATTGTTTAAGTGTTGATTGTTTTTTAATCATATATATTAATAATAAAAATTTCAGAGTCATAAGAGAAATAATTAAACAGTTAAAACAGCACTTAAATGGTATACTATAAATGTTTTTCTACCATAGAAGAGCAATAAAAAGTAGACATTATTCAACAGATTAAATCATTAAAAGAATGTAAAACAAAGGTCAGCAAGGAAAAGACAGATGTATGTAAACATAAGAATATTGACTAAGAGAAAAAAGTAAAACAATAAAAAAGCAATAAACAGCTTGTAGGACACTGGAAAATAAGCAAGTAAGTTAACCTAGAATGATAATTCATAATTTTGGGATTCAACTTGTTATCCTTGTTTTTAAAAATGAATAGGTCCATGACAGATAAGTATATGCAATATCTACTGACTGTTATCTTTGATGATATAGATTAACTGGTTCAAGTATTACTTTAAGATTATTCATGAATATAAAGATCATCAGCTCAATTCCCATGGGATCTATAACTGATGAGAATAGCAAGATTTGAAGAGGATGAAAAATATCACTTGAAATCTTGTTTTCTGTACTAATAATAAACAGTAACAATAAGCCACCTTCCTGGGCTTTCCCATATATAAGTCACAGATAGCAATGTCAAAGGAACTCCAGGACACCATCATACACTCTATAGAGAAAATAACTAAAACTCAGGCAGGAGTCTACCTATCCCTACAGGGAAAGGTAGCCCTGCTGAACATGAAGATTATGTCCAGGATTTCCTACTACTTACCTATAATGTCTATCCCAAATGCCTTCATTAAAAAAAAAAAAAAAGGTTCTGTGCCAGGCTATTCTGAGAAATAAAACAGTAGCCATAAGCATAAGCAGAATGCAACAGCATTGCAGATTTAATGTCATGTCTCTGCATGCTATTCCAGCCTTACTTCTACAAAAAACTCATACCCTCCTTTACAACCTAGGAATTAAATATGGCTATAATCACATAATTAAATTAAATTAATACAGCCGACTGACACACCAACCCCAAAGAAAAGTAGCTGGCTATATAAAATAGCACAAAACATCCATCAGTATGTCAACATTATACCAGGCATCATTGCCAACAAAATAAATATTTGGAGTGCTCAGAAATTAATGAACCTGAATCAAAATTTATAAAATACAAAATTAGGCATAACCAATTATAAAATAACAATGTTGTTTAAATATTGGGCTCTAGAACCCAAATATTTGGACTTTATCATTCCATGCCTACATTGTAGTTCCTGTACTTTAAATGACATATCATCAAAGTTGACCCAGTATGCCCAAACTGCAGAAGAGAAGATGAGACATACTATCATATCATCAATTTGTGCAATGGACTTGGAACAATAAGATCTATTATTTATCAGAACATAAAGGTAGACTATTACCTCATTATATTATTACAAGACTGCATTAAAAAAACAATGTCCACTCATTAGAATGTCAATTTTCATCACATATTCAATCTGGTATGCGAGGTAAAAGAAAATGTATTCACAGCCTTCCCCTGATGAAAAATTGTGCTTTATACAATCACTGCAAAAGATAAAACAAAGAGATAAACTTCTATCATCAAAATTCATTTATGAGAAGACATGGAAGCTATTGCATACATTTATGAACTTTATATCACAAGGACTATCTTAATATCAATCAGCTTCAAACCATATGGACTAATACCAGATTCATCTAATACACAATTGTAATGCATGGTGATCTATTTATGTTTTGAGATAATGTAACCTTGTTTAGCCTAAATAAAATTATTTAAAGGAAACAATAAGCCACTTGTTAATGACTATGACCATTTCATTTCAAAAAGAAAGAAAAAATACTCTAGAATGAATTTTGTGATGATTAGACAAACCAATCTGTGATCCACAAATATACTGCTCCATTTTTCTGTTTACTTGATATTTTACAATGCACTTCTGAAAATACTTCCACACTATGTCTAATTATAGCTCCTGAATCTATTCTGTTTTCTACCTTATTCTCCCAATGAAAACACTTGACATTGTACTTTAGAATGTCTTTTGAGATAATCCTGATATCACTGATGGAGTCTACCTTTTCCTTAAAACCCATGATCAAGTTAACCTTAAAACACTCTTTTAGGTAGTCTTTCATTATTCATTTGTTTTATATGGGTTAAATCCAAGACAGATATGAAATTACAACATAGGGACTCAATAGTATCATTTTCAGCAACTGAAGAATATATTGATTGGTTTTATAATCTTGCCATTGTATTTTTAAAATTTTATGGAGTATCCTTAAATTAAATTTTTCCAACACTTCTATATTGTCATGGTATATTGTCCATGTTTCACTTCCATACAAGAAATTAGGTAAATTTGACAGCTCTATATACAGCTTAGTTGGAATAGTTATTTCCTTTTGATGTAATAATTTATCTTTTAATCAGTTAAAACCAGCAGCAGAACATTGGAGTCTTGTGTTGTATCTTAACATCTACACCCAAATTAGTTTATATATACAAATCTGTTTGTTATTTACTAATTAAATTTTCCTGAAGGCAATTAATAATTCAACTAGATGGCATATAGTTTCAAGTAAAATAGCAGCCACAAACTTTCAGAAACTCAACAGGTTTTATAATTGTAATGATAGTGAGACTTTAAATGACTTTTTATTGTTGTTTTACTTTCCAGCTAAAGTTAGCTAAATACTAATTTGTCTACCAGTAGTAGATGGTTAGTTTAATTGCTATGGACCAAATATTTGAAAAGGAAATTGTCAATATGATTGAAATTTAAACAAAGTTCAAATTTTAATTAACCTAGACATGAATCCAATGGCATAACAGGAGATGTTTCTTTTATAATATGAAACTCTTTACAGTGATTTGGGGTAATTTTGATATATATATATATATATATATATATATATATATTCATTCTCACAAATAAATGATGAATTCATAATATTATTTCCAAGAGCTTCTGTGTAATAATAAAAATGATGTTTCTGTACAATAACAACTACTTTTCTCAGAATTTCTTCTTTCTCAAATCATAAGAATGTGTGGGGTGAGATTTAAAATCATTATTATTATTTTTTATTATTTTTCTCCTCATTCTCAAATTCTATTGGTGGAGAAGTTTTAAAAAATATTTTATCCTTCAATATCTTTTTAAAAGTATTGTTAATTTTCTTTAATTCACACTTTCATTTATGCTCTTAGGTCTTTTAAAAATCTCTATAGCTTCCCTTAGCAATCTCTGGTCATATTGTTCAATTTTTGCCAGAATATGTGCTTTATTAAAATTGATATCATGGGTTGGGAAATGGCTGATGAATTAGATTTTTCTCTAACTGCCCAAATGTGTTCTTCCTTTTTTATGTTTATTCTATGAATGATCTGTCCAATGTATTTAATGTAAACAAACTTTACATGGAATTTTATATACACCATAACACTCGAATTTTCTTTTTAGAGTGTGGAAATATTTCATTAATTTTTTTAAATGTAGTATGAATTGTGTGAATATTATTTTTCTTTAAAACATTACTAATTTCATCATTTACTCCCTATATATATATATATATATGTTAATTCTAATGTTTTCACGGATAAAAGATGTCATATTATTATTACTATTTGTGGGATATTCCGTATAGTGAAAAAGCTAAATGCTGACGTTTCAGTACAATATCAAGTACCTTCCTCAGAGCGTCCTCTTTCTCAAATCATAAGAATGCATTCTTATGATTTAAGAAAGAGGACGCTCTGATTTGAGAAAGAGGACGCTCTGAGGAAGGTACTTGATATTGTACTGAAATGTCAGCATTTAGCTTTTTCACTACACGGAATATCCCGCAAATAGTAATAATAATATGACATATATATATATGTGTGGCAAAACAGTCTTAATTTTTGAAGTATCAAAATCTTTTTACTTATAAAAAAAAGCCCTATAAATAAACTTGTGATCAAAACCATTATAAAGAAAAAATGTTTTTGGAGGATAGATATCTTTGTGAAAATGGCTGTCATCAGAAAGCCATATCAAAAAAATTCTCATCCATTGATATTTGAAATAATAATCAACTGGACAAAAAGAAATTTAAGTTGCCATTCTCACGAATAACCAATCAACAGATTTTGTAAGTATGGCAAGATATTTTTCTAATTTAAAATAAATTGAAAATTGCCTATGTGGAATGGTATGAATCTATATGTTATTCTTGCATTAGCTTTAGCTAAAAAATGTTAATTGATATATGCAATGAAATATATAATAAAAGTAATGGTATTTGAGTTTTTTTAAAAAATAATATCACTTTTGTATTACTATATTATCCATCAACAAAACTACTCCCATACAAGTATGGCCATTAATATTCTAAGAAAGATAAAAAAAGATAGAATACTAGAGATAAACTTTTATGCTGTTCAGTTTTTGAATTGCAAATACATTCATGTGTACATCATGCTTGCCCATTATTCTGTTATTTGATATTGTGTGATGTTATTGTTTAACTTTTTCTGCAATGTTTCTCTCTGAAAGTTTATAATATCTTATTAATTACAGCTCTGTCCTGAATTCTAATCTTAGCCATATTTCCACTATGAAAGCTATTAATATTATTCCTTTCAGTGTGTCTTAAATGGAGTTTGCCTTTTCCTCGAATGTCATACTTAAGTTGCACATATTTTTTTAAAAAAATGCTACATTGTCTGTTCATTTCACATCTAATCCAACAAAGATGTGATTTGACAATAGCAGATTTTATGGTATTGTATCCAACAAACCGAAGAACATTTTGGCTGGTCCTACAATTTGAGTATACAAATCAAATTTAGTTTGTGAAAATATATGTTACTGCAAAGATATAGTTTTTATATTATAAATAATTTACGTTTTTAAAAAAAATACTTACAGACTCGTGCAAATAAAGTAAAAGATTTATAAATCAGCATTTATTTTTTATAGCGTCTGTATACAATTGTAATCACATTCATATAGGCTTTTTTCAAACCAAATTGTGCAAACGCTTTTTGCGAGTGTTAAATAATAAATGAATAACCTCTGACCCATACAAGATATAGAATTTATGCAGCAATAAAAGGAATCCTTATTACTACGACTCAAATATTTATATATGAGCAAATCTGAAGTACTGGCACAGAAGGTGTGACTATAGAACAGTCACTTTGAATTACTATATATAACTTATGAATGAATGACGCCGATGAAATTTACTAGAATTTACTGAACGTCATTCCAACTGAAATTAATCATATATATAAATCAGCATTTATTTTTTATAGCGTCTGTATACAATTGTAATCACATTCATATAGGCTTTTTTCAAACCAAATTGTGCAAACGCTTTTTGCGAGTGTTAATAATAAAAGATTTAATAAATGAAAAATACAGCCGTTTTTCCAATGGTGTATGTTCGTATGATATTTTCTTATCACAACCGGAAAAGAAATCACTTGAAATGTGAAAACGTTGTTGCTTATTTTTTCTTTTCGTGCTTTTATCTGCTAAGTCATATTTAATTACATAATTCTCCATTATATTTTTATCTGTTAGCGTTGAATATTGTGTACACTTTAGTCCTTTCATTGTCCTTTACCGCCTCTCCACCATTATTTTTTCTCGATGTTTTGAATAGCTAACAAGTCTGATTTGAGTCTTAATTTTAAATTCTTTATTTTATCTTCAATGTTTTGATTAGCTAGCTAATTGTTTCAGAGATTAATTTATTAATTATTACGGAAATCTGATCTGAGAGAATACATTAAAAATAAAAACTTCGATTAAAGAAAGAATTAAAACTATATAATTTCACACGATTTCACCCAACATAAAAATAATTAAACTGTGAGGTATTTGAGAGATTAAATAATGCTTGAAAACTAAAAGTGAAGATTGAGATTTAATCCAAAAACTTTAATCTTTCAATTTATCATTGTGATGTGTTAAAAAATTGTAATTTCACGCACCTCAAGTTCATCAGTGAACATTCACAATGTGAAAGCTTACAAAAAATGCATTAAAATTTTTAAAATATGTGGGTATTATGCATTTGTGTTAACTGTGAAAATTGTAATTTTACGCACCTCAAGTTCATCAGTGAACATTCACAATGTGAAAGCTTACAAAAAATGCATTAAATTTTTAAAAATATGTGGGTATTATGCATTTGTGTTAACTGTGATCATAATATCAGATACTGAATTCCAAGTTACTGATAAAGCTCACATATTAATAGATAATGATATGGTCTTCAGATATTAGAGTTAACTGTGAATCATCAATAAACTAAGAGTACTTTCTGTTGGCTTGTGAAATAATTGTTCACCAAAAACCCTAGCTGCTTTTTTTAGACATAATTAATCTTTTTTAAATCCTCTCATTCTTCAATCACTTAAGCTAACATAGAGCCCAGTCACCATGAATCATTTATATTACTGGTCTTCTGTATGTATTAATTGTAATATAATTGTAAGTGTGTGCACTTACATTTCCATTTTTTAACTACACACATACCAATTCTGACCACAATCCTTTATTCTTTTTTTATTTATTTAATTTTACTCAACTGTCAGTTCTAAGAAAGTAGTAATGGAGGCAGGTTTAATAGGCTGAGAGTTTGTAGTTGTGATATTTGCACGAGTTAGTACAGTTACTAAGGAACCATGTTGAAAGATTAATACCAGGAGTTTTAACTCAGCAAAGTTGTATGTGCTTAGACATTCTTATTACAGGATTTTTAGATCTATTGTGAAAGTGGTCTAATAGACAATGATCTGAGAATATTTTGTCTTGTGAAATCTCACAAATTTCTGCATTTGGTAGATATTCATCAAAGTGGTAAATAATTTTAAAAGTAATAATGTCATTGGTGTTAAATTTGTAGACAGTTACAGTAATTAATTGGGATACAGGTATAAGAGTGCCTGGTATTTCAAATCTTACATATTAAGCCTGCATTCTGTTCATCCCCCTTCTATGTATTTAAATGGATACTGTCCTCTATGTGAGGGATCAAAGTGACTTGAGATCAATATGGGCATGATAAACAATATTGGCATCAGCATGGAATTTGGGAATTCTATTATCAGGTTTTCAATGGTATGGATGGCTGAAGAGTTGGAAGTTGGAATGGATTGAAGCCTGACCATTGAAGTATAAGGATTTGCTATCTTAATATAAACTGTGCACTGATTATATATATATATGTATGGAAGATGATAATCTGGACCAAAGGATGAGTCCTGGTTCAGCATGAAATATGCATATTGGTGATTATTTATCTTTTCTGCATGTGTGTGGTCATGTGTATCAGTAGTATGAGACAGTGTGGATAGTGGAAGTGGCTTGAGAGTCTGAGTTCAAATCCTCTATCTTTAATAATTAATGTCAGTATATAGAACATGCAATCTTCATTTGATAAATTCTTCAAGATCTGAACAGAGAGATTTTAGCTAAGAAGATGATAAGATTTAACAACTCATTGTAAATCTTATCTTCCAGAGAGAAAAATTTTACTTGATCAAACAGATGTTTACAAGTTTTTTGGAAAGGCAAATTATCAAGTAAAAAAAGATATGTGGTGTTAGATTCTTTCTGTAGCATCTTATTTGATAACTCCTATTCTTGGAATTTTTAGATATAAAGATGAAAGACTAATTGTATTAACATTTGGTTTTAAAGTGGTATTTGTGTCTATTATTTCATCAATAACTTTAAAAGATTTACTTATTTTTGGAGTTTTTCATGCATGCTTTAATAAAAATAATAAACTTTGGCTCAAAGTTGTTGGAAGTAATTGTATTGGTATTTTAAATTATTTGAATAATTTGCTTTCATTTAATTTTTGGATAACACATGAATAAAACCATCATGAATAATTTGTTTTGGGGTAACAAGTGCTATAAAGAAACTTGGATGTAACAATGCCCAAATAATAATGAAATCTGATAAACTAGAGTATGGTTAGGAATTACAAAAAAGACATATTGCACAAGTACTTATATGTGGAGATCATTGGACATATCAATCATATCTTTAAAAAAATGCTCATTCTTTAGAAATATATATTATTCATATTAAATTTAAATAGCTATTAAGTACTAAAACTGCTAGTTAGGGCTTTCACAATTGTCCTGTTACTGGCACATTAAAGTTTTTTAATCTTGTTTTTGGATTCAATAACAAAATTAATTCTGATTTTTTGCCAGTGATTCTATTATTAGAGACTTGATTAAAAGGAAATGTGGTATTTTCTGTTTGACAGAATAGGAAACTGATTGTATAGTTTCATAATCAATGAGAGGTGCCAATGAACTTTAGGTATCTACATTCCATTTTTCCTATATTAACGGTTGATGTCATGAAACATTACTGGGATAATTAATCGATAAATGTAAGATTTAGCCTACTTTTCAAGGTAGTAAATAGTAAAAAAAAATACAATAGAAAGATAAGAATGAAACATATTTGGACATCACAATAAATCCTTTATATATATAAATATTAAAAAATACACTTTGCTTCTTCATTTATATTGCTAAAATGTTTTTATTTGAAAAAGAAATCTAAAACTTAAGGTGTTCATTTATATTTGTTTTATTATTTTCATTTTACCTTTTTTAAATAAATTTCTTTTAAAAAATCAATTTTCAAAAAACTTACAATTGATCTTATTTTGTCCCCCTTCCCTTTTTTTTTTTTTTTCAAAAAAACAAATAAGAAATTAAAAGACAAATAATACTAAAAGTTCAAAATCAAATCCATCAGTGACAAGTAATAGAAGGGATTTAAATTACACCGTGAATTTATAATAAATTAGTTAGTCAGGATCGCAGTTTATGAGAAATCCCTTCCCCAAAGAAAAAAAAATTAATTTATCGATTAGTTATTCCAGTATTGATTAATGACATTGTTTTCAGTGTTTAAAATCGCTAAACATTAAATATATTGAAATTAAAAGACAAATAACACTAAAAGTTCAAAATCAAACCTGTCAGTGATAAGTAATATAAAGAATTTAAATTACACAGTAAATTTATAATAAATTAGTTAAGATCACAGTTTATGAAAAATCCCTTCCCCAAAGAAAAAGAATTTTTAATTTATTGATTAGTTATTCCAGTATTGATTAATAACATTGTTTGCAGTGTTTAAAGAATCACTAAACATTAAATAGAATGTAGATACTCAAGTCCAATGGTACCTTGTAAGATATTTAAAGACAGAAATTTAATAACTTACATGAAGATTTTAAAATTGTTGGTACATTAAAACTCAAAAGAGATGTATGCAGACATTTTCTGATCAGGCTCATTTTAAGACTTTTTAATGTATGGAAAGTAACATATGGACCTAAAAATAATATCACAATTCTTTAAATTCATGGATATAACTCATTATTGATAATGATGATATTTCAATAAAGTATTTATTGATTATTTTTTGAATGATAACATGAATTGAATGGTCTCTTATTGTAGAACATTGTTGATCTTTTAATGGTATATTTATTCTATATACTCATTTAGATTTGGATAAAGATATGTATTTGAGTTAAGTTAAAATATAGCTGTTTGTAATCTTATAAAGGAAAAAGCTACATATTGATGAAGGACTTGCAGAAGTTTTAAAATCTGATGTTGAGATATTAGTTTCAAAACTATTGGAATTTTTTTTTTAGGAATATATGAATCCACAAAATTATAAGTAATGGGAAAGATTGCAATAGTTATCACAGAATATTATCATTATTTATGTCAGAGATAATTTCTAGTATTTTGTTGATTATATAATGGTTATCAGATACTCAACATGATTTTAGAATCAGAAAGTACTATAGATAGACTTTTTGCTGTTGTCTAATAAATGTAAGAAAAATGTTGGGAACAAAGAATGGAATATGTCTAAGGCAATATTTGAGACTAAGCGGCTTCCACTGAAGTTTTATTTTATTAAATAGGTTCTTTATGATGAAATACAGAGAAACATTAATAATGCTGGTGAAAGGCATTTGAAGTTAAAGCTGGTGTTGAACAAAGTTGTATACTACCTATAACTTTGTTTTCTATTCTTATAACTGTAGTCTTTCAAATGGTTTATAAATGTTTTCTTGAATCACTCATCAATATTCAATATAGGTTTGATGATAAAATTCTTAATTTTGAACTAATTAAAAACAAAAACAAGTATTTATCTTTTAAAACAGGGAGAACTCTCCATACAATAGTGCCACTCAGTGCAAACCAGAATAATCAATTGATGACAGAAGGCTTTTGCATAAAATCCTTATCTAGAGCCTACTCATCCAATATCTCCAGACTAGGTTCTGGCTTTTGGCCTTTGTCACTGGATCTGAGAGCACTGAACCTAGATCTTAGGATCTAATGCAACCCTCCAGAAGCCACCATTTGTCTCTACTTAACTACAAAATTATGAGAATAAAACTGAAAACACAATAATATTTTCAATCTAAGCTCATTAGCCTTTATTGTCTTATAGGTCTGAACTCAGTTCACTACCCTTACATTTTGGTGTCTTTGGTTCTTTAATAACCATAGCCACAACTATCCTATTAGGCAAGATAGTTTTGCCTCTTTTAATAAAAGTTATGAGCAAGCATAAGAAATGGTGATCATGTGATCTTTATCTTTTAAGATTCTAAATCTATATGTTGATTGATGTGTTAATTTTTCAATTTAAATGATATACAGTGTATTTATAATATTTTGAATGCAACCTATAAAGATTTCATTTTAATATAATAATTTAAAAAAAAACCTCAAATTCACTATTATCCAGTGATAGAAGAAATAATCTTCAGCAATTTTTCTTTGATATTTATCACCTTTGAGAATATTAGTCAACTTAAATGTTTTGATAACTTTCTAAGTTGTAGAATAGACTTGGATGTTAAATTTTAACACAGATTCCATTGTACAACTATTGCTTTTAAAGGGTTAAAGATAAGGTATTTTGTCAAGCATTGGTGGCTGAGTGGTCAGCCCAGCTGCCTTACATGCAGTTGTCCTGAGTTCACGTGTTCGCTTCCCAGCCGATACTTTGACACATGAAAAAAAAAGATAAGGTATTTTATTTTTTGATATAATTACTGTAACTAAATTAATAAAATATATAAAGAATTGCTGCTCAATTTAGTACACTGAAATAAAACCTGATTTCCTATTGACATCCCATAATGGTCTAATAATTTTTTATTTAAGTGTGCTTCATAAAATTTAAAAACATAATGACTAGATTATAAGATCAGTCAATTTTTCACTTTTTAATATGATACTATAGATGACATAGTATTAATGATACAAGACATCCAAAAATTATTAGTTTGTGATCATGAGTATAGTTTTCTAGAAGTGCAGACAACATTTACATTATAAAGATTATTTCAAAGAAGGTATAGAAATATCAATTGCTTTTATGGAGGAAATATTGTAACAGTCAGAAAACATGTGACTCATAAACATAGTGCAGAATTCGACCACCATACAGAACAGCAGCACCATCGAGTAGCGAAGCCACCCATTGTACTGAGTTCGAACATAGTTTATCGGTTCCACAATACAATCCACGAAACAACGCATCTGATGTGACATTAGTAAATATTTCCTTAGGCACGGTGGTCAGGGATATGCAAGAGACTCATGATTTTATTCTCGAGTTAGCCAATAATCAAACTAATATTAATTAAATATTCATATTTACATAATCGAGGAAATATTATATAGAATGGGTATCGAATAAATGAAACGTAACTGCAGACATATAGTTTAAAATTATTTATTAATACATTTTAATAAAACAATCTAATAATATTTTGTAGATTTAAAGCTTCAGTAGCGGAATGTGCGACATGATTATATTTTAAAGAATACATTTATTTATTTAGACAGTATTTTATATTGAGAATTTCAGTAGCGGTATTTCCGATACTGTAATGTTTACAAAAGGAATTCACTTATTTGAAGGCGTAATCTAGCTACCTAAAATTCTCGAGTAAGTATTTCTAATGCATGCTTGGAGGGATTTATACCTTTGCAATTCAAGAGTCTAAAGTATGGGTTATAAGAGTAATGGCAGACATATATTTATTTAATTAAAATATTTATTTATAACTAAGGGCAAACATTTATTTGAGAGTGATTTATGAAAATAATGCAGAGGCGGAATGATATATAGAATAATCAAATTAAGTGATGGAACACGTGGTACGCTTTAGAAAGGCGATATGGAATGGCAGTATATCGAAACTGCAATGCCGTGAATGAGTTTATAAGAATGTCGGGCTGGTCTCTGCCATCGGCCCGACGAAGTAAGGTGTCACATAAGCATAACCAGGGACAAGCGGTCCGTGTCGCTGTTTTCCAGCTGGCTGCATGACATTGTCAAAACCTACAGGAGCACCCATTATGCCCGCTTGTGTAGGATGACTGGGGTTAATTTCAACCCTGAAGAATCCGGAAATTTCATGGCAGAATGGGTCATCGCATCTCTAAAACATAACATATGTATACTGTATAAACGATTATGATAAGATTTAAATAGATTTCTAATTCGGCCCTACATTATCAACAGTTACTAAAGAACATTGGTGACTTTCAAAGAAATGTAATTTTCTGGAATTATTCATGATGATTTAATAAATACAAAACCGATATAAATTGGGAATTATTATAACTAATACGTCAGCCATTTGCGAAGTAGTAGACCCTGCATTACAATAAGTGATGCACTGAATGTGTGTCGATTTATATGAAAGTTAAGTTAGTTATGGTTTATAAGAATGGTGGGCTGGTCTCTGCCTCGGCCCAACAAAGTACATATTAATGAAAATGTGACACGCATTCACTGTTTCAAACGATCATAGATTTAAACTTTGAAAATAGAGACAATTGTGAGCATGCAATAATTAAATAATAAATATAGATAAAATGTAGATTTTAAAAATATGCACCCAAGATAGAATGAGGTAAGCTAGATTAGTAGAGAAATTTACACATTAAGTTAATTATTCAGTTTAGTTATACATATGGTAGTTTTTACATTTTATAATTTAGATAAGTAGTATGAAGAAGAGCTATAGCATATTATTAGAGTACTCTATAGTTTGAACACAGACAGGTACCTGTTTTATAGGAAGTTTTCCGAGTCCATTGTTTAGTAGCAAATAGTTTATGAGTGGCAATTCTTTCTTGTATTTAGATATTTCATTTAATTTCACGGCAGCAGCAGCTTTCTCATTCAGTTCAGGCAGCAGATCTTCATGGTGAATTTACGATGGGCAATGGAAAGTTTGGCATCTGATAGGCCATCTCCCGATGGAGAATAATCTAGGTGCTTTACTCGGTCATACCTTGGCAGGAACAAATTATTTTTATTATTTTTGGAGACTCTCAGTGATCGAGAGCAAAGCTAAAGTTGAAGTGAATCTCCAGCAAGTCTAAGATGGCCTCTTTTTTTTAATCTTGATCGTTCACATTTTTGTTAAGGTATTTTTAGGTTCTACTTAATCTGCCCTGAGGATAATCAATGCATTTTGTTGGTTTTTAATTAAAGAAAGCTGCCGTTCTATTGTTTACATTTTACATTTACTAATTATATTTTGGGGAATTTTTCTTTAATTAATCTATTATCTATCACTGACCGATGCTTTTAAATTTCAAAGACAAAAAGGGAACATAAGATTATTTTAACTTTTAATTAAATATTACATCATATTTTTTTAGAATTATTATTAAACGAAATTTAAACAAAGCAATAAATATGAACTTTATAATGCAAAATAAATGATTAAAATTATACAAAATTATATAACTAAAAGAAATCTAAATTATATTATTTTATCCCTATTTATTGCATTTAATTTGAGATCGAAATGTGTGTGTGTTTATGCTGAATTCTACATATATTTATACATTTTTAATATTGCTACACACACAATTCGATACCAAAAAGTTTAAATTTGGGTGGGATAGACCGGTCAGTGAGAGACGACAGAAAAAGGTGAAACTTAAGATTCGAATATGAATCTTACTGTTTCAATATGCCTGAAAATAGAATACAATGGAAAGTTATAATTAGGCTACATATTAAACTATTTCAAAATAATATCATAAAAAATGAAATACACAGACAAGGGGCTTCTTGCAATATATTTGGAAGCATTTATTTTCAACCTATCTGTAATATATTATTAGTATTATGCTTCCATTTTATCTTTCTATATTTCTTTTGCTTTCTAGATTTGGAAGAAGTGCATTTATTTGCTAGTTTTCACTGCTGTTGATTGTTATAATATATTATCAAAACTATTTATCTTTTTAAAAAAATATTAAAAGTTGAGGTTAGGAGATAAAAGTTCTGAAGAAGATTGCTGTGGCAATCGAAACTGTAAACTGTAAGAAAGGATGGTACAGAAAGCATTGTTAACAGTAGTAAAGTGCTTGGACAATTTAGTATTATATGGAAAAAATATTTGTACAGTTTAAATGTGAATGTAAATGTAAGTAAAATGTGTTATTACCTGTCATTTGAAAAGATATATCACTGCTTAAGATTATAAATTAGGGTTTTCACAACAAATATCAATGCAGCAAAGGATGCCTTTAAAATTCAAATAAAATTTAATGAAAGTTTATCATGGTGAAATAAACTTTTAATTTCATTCTGCAAACAGTTTCAGTTTTGATATAATGAAACAAAAATTATCCTATTAATTTTTTTTTAAAATTCTTTAAAAATATTAGAAACTTGTATAATTTTAACATGACTGTGTACTCAATAATAATAAAACTATAAAAATAATTTTTCATTTATAAAATAGAAAAAATTAAAATATTGCTAAATGTTTATTATTAATTATTTAAAATCTATTAAAAAGATATTCTTAAAAAAATTATTCATTTTTTTAAAGTTTTTCTAAAAGAAAATGATTTTGTTTCTAAATGTGCTTTCACATTAAATGTGAAATTGAGAATTGCAAAATTTGTGATTTTTAATTTTATAACCTGTTTTATTGTTATTTTTTTTTTTACATAAAAGTAACTTTGTGTTTATTTAATTTATATTTTCAATATTTTTAAATAAGTATATATACAATTTAATATAATTATAAGGAAATCAAGTCATCTATCACATGACTTACTTTTATAAGCTTGTATTACAAATATTATATAATGAGCATGCCAATAGCTTTTAACAAGCTTTTCAAAATATCCCTATTCTTAGACTGGTTTCTAGCTCTGGCTGTCATCAGTAAGGTACTAAGATATTCCAGTATTAGATTTAAAATACCAAGTTAAGTTAGATAGCTGGATTTGAAGACCTATGGATGTCCAAAAATTTCAGATTTTCTACTTATTATTTAAACATTTTAGATAAAATGCTGGGCTTCATCTGGAATTTTAAATCTAATGCTGGAAAATATTCTAGCACCTCACTGATTCAGCCAGAGCTAGAAACTGGTCTGAGGATAGTCTGAAAAGCTTGTTAAGAGTTATTGGCTCACTCATTATATAACACTTTAATATAATATTAATATTCATATATTGCTTAAATGCATTAAATGTTAATACATATAAAAGTAAGTTCTATAGGTTTTTTTGTCCTTCAGTCTCAAACATTATTAATAACTTAACTCCAATGGAAATTTGCCATTTATTTGTAATCAATTCATTTATTACGCTATTTTCTGGTACTATTTAAATAAAATTAATTAATAATTATTATGCATCAGTATGTATTATTCTCTTTTTTCATTACAAAATTAGTTCATTAAAGTATTTCACATGAAGTCTGATAGCTAATATGTCTGTTTATTTCATAAATAGTGCAATAGGTCTGCGGCATTCTTCCATAGATATATGTAGTGATATTTCAATAGGGTTTTTTAACACTAAAATTGTGAACTAATGAATAATGATTTATTTATTGAAAAAAAAATCTGAAAAGATTAGTATTTTTTAAACAGTCATAAAAGAGTCACATGTTCAGTCCTGTCTTCAAGTATTTGGTGTTTTTTCTTCTATGTAATCTACTTTCCTCAGCATTTGTGAAATTACTGTGGAAAAAATTTTGGAATAATAAAAAATATGAATTTTAAATATTTCTGATTATTTTTACACAAATAATTATTTAATCAAAACCAAAAAATACATATTCATTTTGATTTTATTTATAATCATTTTATTTTTAAAAATGAAAGTTAATAAATTTGAACATAATGTTAACAAAGAAAACTATGGTCAGTAAGATGGCTATGCCTTGTGACATTGATCACATAATGTCATTACCAACACTAGGTTAGGTACTTTGAGATATTCTAAGAAATATAAAACAATTTTAATATTTTAAAGCAAAATTTGATAGATTTTTCAAAATTAAAATTTATTCATTTGCATTTTAAAAATAAATTTTGAGAAAAAAGATTTTGTTGATTTTTTGGAGTTGTTTATTTAGCTGTTTCCCTGCTGATGATTGAATGATGAAAACTTTCTTTGTTCTTATTACAAATTTATTTTTTCAGTATTTGCAAAGTTCAAATATGATTTTTTGGAAAGTTTTTTTTTATTTGAATATTGAGGGAATCAAGTACAATTTATTAAGTTTTAGTAGAAAGATTTTTTATCAAAATCTGAGGTTCGACATTGGCAAAAATTGCCACCAGGACTAACAATAGAAAATGTCAATCTGTTAGACAATTATTTTAACACATTTTATTCACTTTAAATCTGGATTTATTGTATGAACTATTTATTGTTTTTTTTTTTTCATTTCTTTATAAATATACCATTATATAAAATCATTCCTCTCTTTCAAGCATCTTTTATGGTCATCTTCAAAGATTATTTTTGTACATTCTTTTTTTATTTATGTTTTAATTATCATACATATTATTCATAATTTCTTAGAAAAAATTTTATTTGAAATTTTATAGTTTAAAAACAAAATATATAAAAAAATTTAGAATATAAAAAAATGTTCTGAGAAAATATGAATAATATATATGATAATGACAACATGCATAAAAATAATATAAAGAAACAATTTTTGAAAATGTACTACAGGAGATGAGATAAAAACCAAAAGTAAGATTGTAATATAATATAATATTCATGAGATTGTAAAAAGAAAAAGACAAATTGTTCACATAATAAATAAAAATTTAAAGGAAAAAATAAATGAATTTTTATTTTCTGGGATGTTTAAACCACTAAACATCACATGATCCTGCCTAATAGGATAGTAGTGGCTATGGTTATTAAAGAACCAAAGACACCAAAATGTATGGTTACTGAACTGAGTTCAGACTTATATGACTATATAAGTTACTGAGCTTGGATTGAAAATATTGTTTTTAATTTTAAACTCATAGTTTTATAGTTAAGTAGAGATAAAATATGGCTGCTAGAGAGTGGCATTAGATCCTAAAATTTAGGTGCAGTGCTCTCAGATCCAAGGCTCCTCACTGATGAAAGTCACAAGCTAGAAACTAGACTGGAGATATTGGATGGGAGGCAGTAGATAGGGATTTTATGCATAAGCCTTCTGACATCGATTGATTACTCTGGCTTGCACTGAGTGGCACTACTTTATGGAGAGTTTTGCCTGTTTTATTTGTTAATGTTTGTTACAGTAGTTTCTATTAAACTCCATTGCATAGGCAATGAGACAATGACCCACCCCAATATCTAAGTTGATATAGTAAAATTTGAATATTTTTGTAAATAATCAGTTAATTAGTTAATAAAGCCTAGGCTCAGGCTCACCAACCATAAAATCACTGTCCTATTCAAGTTCTGGGGCCTCGAGCTGAAATTTCTTGATTTTCTAATCAAGGTTAACCTAGAGGCCCTGCCTACTAACTGGTTTCTGAATTACAAAAGGCAGATCAATAATATAGATCCTTTGTGCCCCAATTGTCTCAGTTATGAAGAGACATACGATCACATCATCCATACATGTAACGGACTTGGCAAGATTAAGACATTTATATATCAAAATTCTAAAATTGACTTTTACAGAATAATTTCTCTCAAGGACTGCATCTTGAATAAAGACATTCCAACCATTAGATTGTCTATTTTTTGACATACTCCATCTGGCTGGTGAAATTTAAGAAGCAATTCATGCTCCCCCAGCCAGATGCAGATACTTTTTTTGTCCATCTAATTAAAAAAAATTAAGGAAAGGGATAAAACCCTCTTGACAAAATTCTTATATGAAGAGATATTGAAGCTCTTCCAGATCCCAAGACAGACTTTAATAAACCAAATTTCTGATGTTTAAACATGAATTAATCTATCTTTTACTAACACATATGTACTTGTAATTTAATTTTCTCAAATTTAGTTCACATTTCTAACAAAAAAAACCCAAAGTTTAATTTTGTAACCACATATAATACCTCAATAAAATTATTTAGAAAATTAGTTAATTGGGAAGTCATGTGGCCTTATTCATTAAAATTGATGGAGCAATGTTCAATTCAGATGTTTTAACACTTAAAAACTATCATTTTACACTAAACTGCTTTGTGCCAAAATGTAATTAAATAGTGACTATGGAGGTCATATGACATCTGAACAATGAACTGTGATTCAGCAACCTTTAGCTTTTTGAGTCGGTCTCTATCTTGTGTTAAATTATATATGAGAAAAATAATTGAATGATTGATTGGTAGATTATGTGACAGTTGAGCTCTTGGATTGATTTTTGATTCTGTGCCTTTTGCTCTCCAGTTCATCATTCTACCTCTAGACCAAATCGTACAGAGCAATTTTATTTACAATCATTAAGTTTCATCTTTAAATAAAGTAGCATTTACATCAATAAAAAATTCCTTATTGATAATAATTACTTATTACAAAATAGATTCATTGTTTATTTGTTTTTCAAATATATAAATATTTTAAACGAACAGGAGTTATTGCAAAAGTAGTAGATTTAATTTGGGAAAGGTGAATGTAGGCAGACTGATATATATCTTCATAAAATTAACATGTGTCTGGAAATAATGTATTTATTTTCACTTTCTGATATTTACTTAAATGATTTCTTTTTTCACCAGATGTTTACATTTTATTATCTGAAACTAAATGGCCATTAAAAATAATTTTTTCTTCTGAATTTTGTCCTCCGGTGTTAGGCTCAGATCAATTAATGTCCACTTACAAAAGAGGAAATTAAGCTGAAGTCAAATAAAAAAACAATTTTAGTTAAAACTGGTATTTATGATCATAATTTTTGATTAAGAACACACACGTTTATATGTGAGTATATGTGATCATAAATCGAAGTATTCAGCAAAATATAAATTATGGTTACTATCTATTAGAAGATTAGATCCATCTTCATTACAACTGAAAGAAAATTAAAAATATAAAGGGAAAAAAATTATATTATATATTTTCCCCAGATTTACTCCTGAATATATATAAGAAGGGCAACTATTTTTGACAATTATCGATTCATTACAGAATGATCTCCCCAAGTTTAATCTAGTTCTTCTTCTGATACATGGATTGTCTTCTCCAAATCGCATCAATAAACATATTCATCCATCTCACATATGACCTATTTCTAGGATTTTTTACTATCTTTAGGGATACAATTTACGATTTCAACTGTCCCAGTCTCTTATTTCTTTCATGGTGTCAATGATACCTATTTGTCCTCTCACACAAATATTTCAATTTTGATCCTTACTTTCAACACATAGTTCTCTATGCCAGGTTGTATAGTCTTAATTCTCTGCATTGCTCTTTTGTTAAGACTCCACATCCCAGATCCATAAGAAGAGGCTGTAAACATATCTATTACAAGTGTTCCTTTTCAATTACATAAGAATTGCAACATTTATCTATGTTCTGGAGCATATTTGCAAAACAACAATATCAACTGCAAATGTAACTGATATAACTAATCTTCATATTTTATATTTCCTTAGCTTTCAGTTTACTCCACAAAATACTTTATATAAAACAGTAGTCAAAAGTTTTGGAAATATAGAATCACCATCTTATACACCTTTTTCATCTTAGCATTATTCAGTAATCTAATCACTATGATACATATTTTTCAGAATATGGCAATGTCCTGGATCTATATCTTGATTATCCAAAGCTTTAATTACTGTAAATGTTCTTATAGAGTCAAATGTGCTATATAATCTGTAAATCCAACATATACTGGTAACTCATATACATTTGTCTTTCTATAACTTCTCTGTCCTTTTTATAATCTCTGTCAATGCATAAATATGATGCTCTGGGTTTAAACCACTTTTAAAACTTGTTTTGATTGATTTGAATCCAAAATTTATTATACACAAGATGTAATTATTGTGGTAAAGATTTTATATAGAACTAATGGAAAATTGATAGATCTGTAATTTCTAATATTTGCTTTATCATGTTTTACATTCTTCCAATATCTGATAAAAAAATTTATCATTTAGTCATTTAGTATACAGTTTTAACATCAATTTTTCTATTCCTACATCTGCTTCTTTTAAGAGATTGATAATAATTCCATCATTTGGCTTTTTTTTTCTTTATAGATTTAATTGCATATCTTACCTCTTTATTTAAGATATCACATGATCATCATTTCTTATGTTTGCTCATCACTGTTATTAAAACAAACAAAACTCTCCATATAGTAGTGCCACTCAATGCAATCCAGAGTAATCAATGGATGCTTCAGAAGGCTTTTTCACAAAATCCCTATCAAGTGCTTACTCATCCAATATCCCCAGACTAGTTCCTAGCTTGTGGCCTTCATCATAACAGTTATGAGCAAGCATAAGAAATGGTGATTATATGATGTTTACTGGCTTAATACCAACCATGTCTAATAGGATAGTGATGGCTATGGTTATTAAAGAACCAAAGACACCAAAATGTATGGGTACTGAACTGAGTTCAGACCTATATGATTATATAAGCTAATGAGCTTGGATTGAAAATATTGTGTTTTAAATTATTCTCATAGTTTTGTAGTTAAGTAGAGGTAAAAGCTGGCTTCTGGAAGGTTGCATTAGACCCTAACATCTAGGTGCAGTGCTCTCAGGTCTAACATTCCTCACTGACAAAAGCCACAAACTAGAAACTAGTCTGAGTATATTGGATGAATAGGCACTAGAAAGAGATTTTATGCACAAGCCTTCTGTAATCCATTGATTATTCTGGCTTGCACTGAGTGGCACTACTGTATGGAGAGTTTTGCCTGTTTTTCATTTAAGATACTTGACAACTTCAAAGATTCAGCAATTATAATGGTTAATTTGTTTTCTTATACTTTATTATTATGCATTTCTTTATAAAAGAGTCTTACACACATTTCAAGATGCCACACCCCTTTTTAGTAATTTTTTTTTTTTTATTGCTGAAACAACTTTACTTTCAATACTAAGACATTGCAATTCACAGCTATGTCATTTTCAACTCTTTTTCATATCATTTTATAGAACTCAAGATATTCAATTTTTTTAATGGATCATTTTCAAATTTTTAATATTTTTTTTTTCATGTGTTATTTTGTTTTATTTGAAAATATATATTCACATTGCTTTTTTTTATGTACCAGCTAACATTGTTGCTATTATCTGTAGTATATCAGTTATCTTTCTATTGATGTCATCAATTACTTTTGTATCATCTTCAAAGTCTGTTATTATTTTAAAATGATAGCAATTTCTAATTTAAAATGATTGGAATGTTTCTAAAGGATAACATCAATTGTTAATACTGTTTTTTTTAGTAGTGTACTTAAAGTATCATATTTTTAAAATGCAAGAAAAACATGTCAATGGCTTTATCACTCAGGGGATCATAAGAAGCACCAGAATTGATCCCAGGGCTTCACAATCCTTAAGTCCATGCTCACCATGCATGATTGCAAATGACATTTTATGTTAGTCAAAATGTAATGTAATATTGGATGCTTTCATTTGGATGTTTTGATGTCCATTTCTGTTTAGCATCATTTCCAAAGCAAATATTTATAATATATATATTTTTTGCAAATGTCACAAATCTGTGTTTTCTTCCATTTTTTGCAAACATTCAAATTTACCCATAGCTCTTTCATCTTTCAATCATTTTCCAATTCCAACAGTAAAATTTCCCATGTTATTTTTAAAAAGTATTGCTTCATGTAATCAGAAGCCATTGTAACATCAATATACTCTTTACTTTTTTAACACAATGAGAACTTCTTGTGACATAACACTGAATTACAGGTATATGGTATCTTCTATGAATTTAAATAACTAATCTTACCATTCTGTCTAAAGCTATTAATCTCCACATTGTTTCTTCCATTTTATATTTCTAATAAATTTTCACTTTTGCTTCAAATATTTCTGCCTTTATAATGAAATATACATCCATTTCTCAAATATTCTTTTCAACCTTTTCTTCTAATTTCACAAAATACAATAAAGTCTCATTTTAAATTAGACTGTGGTTTTAATTTATGTATTTTTTTCTCTATTTGAAGATAATCTGAAGTTTTTAGGTAGGCAAATAAAAGATAATCATTGAATAATAACTTAGTTCTGTAATCAGGGGATCATTAATTAGCACTTCTGACTTTTGCCATGAACTGTTGCCTTGGCTGATAATTTTATAAAAGCCTGTAAATAGGTGCCATAATCTAGTTTTGTGTATCATGATTATAAATATTTAAAAAAATAATTCATACACATGCTCATTTTATCTTCAAGAAAACTCAGCTGATGTTTTGCTTAAAAAACTCTTATGCAACTGAGAAGAAAGTGGTGTTTCTTGATCTTAAATTCAGGGAGATACAAAACAAACTTACCACACTAGCTAACACAGACCAGCAAGTAGCTTATCCATGCTTAATTACAATAAGACTAATCACATAGTAATAACAGCTACAATGGCACAAAAGTAAGGAGTGGACATTAGAAATTTATTCCATTTCAATCCTTTAAGGCTCAAAAAGAGATTCAACAAGTCTTTTTTTCAGTTATTAGAATGCTCCTTTCTGCAACCAACAATCCTTTATTTTTACTTTAATTTTTTATTATTTATTTTAAAGGGATTGAGAATTGTATCGAAGATCTGAGTGAAGAACAAAAAAAAATTCTGAAGTATTATTTATATGGAAAAAGGCTTTTGCAATTGTTCTTTCAATATATGTGAAAATTATCATATCATAAATAAATTTGATGTAATGAATCACCTTTAGTTTTTCAGGTGTTTGTAAAACCTCTATCAGTATTGCATTATTCCTGGAACTTATCTTTAACATGCAACATATATTAATACCAAAATTATTATTTGCAACATGTCAGTAAATGCTTGCAAGTTGAATTTCTTCAGTTCATCAATTGTGTAAGGCTTCCTCTCAAAATCATGTATATTATGTTTAGATAATTGGTACCATTCAAAATTGTATATAAAAACATCCCTATGGAGCAATTTCTGGACAGTCCATTCTACACAAATGATTGATTAAGTTCAGTTGTGACAGTTGCATAATGATTGCCATTTGTCCAGAACATATAATTATGCCTAGTTAATTAGCAACTTGAACTCTGTGAACCTGTTATATCAATTTTATCTCTGATATGATAAATTCTTAGATATGTTAGTGAAACATGGACAAATATTTTTTTCCCATGCTCTCTGCATCTTCATGGCATTTTTAGTTTTCCAATATGTTTCAGAATCATTTTCTTTGTTCTTCATTCAATTTGTTTAGCCATCATACTTAAAAGTTATAAAGTAAAAAGAAATAACCATGGAAAATAAAAGTAGGTATATAGTATTATATATCTACTTTTGGATCACTTTGTATATAAGGTCATATCAATTTATAAAATTGCCATTTGTAATACTATTTTTTAAATAAAAAAGTTGCAATATTTTAATATTGGTAGTATATTTTTAAAAAATATAAAAATTATATTTATATATTGTGAAAATGTAAAAGCAGTAAAAAGAAAAGTGACCTTAAATAGCCCATTGCAAATCCAGTCTGTTCAATAACTTCTCATTAACATAGAGGAAGAATACTTATAATATGCTTAAATGCATATAGGTGAAGTTAATCAAAAATTTTCTCATAATAATGGCTATGAATATGGAGAAAACATACAACTAAAGCACTAAGCTAAACGTTATTTGTGAAAATTTTTTATTAACTTCACCTATATACCTTTAAAGCATATAAGTATTATGATCAATTGGTGAAATAAATTATTCATTATACAGGAATAATGAAAAAGGAAGCATTTGTCATAGTTTTTTTGAAAATTTCTGTGTGATGAAAGTTTGAATGTTTTTTTTTTGTTAGCTTTACCCTCTAGCCAAAAATAGCTAAATATCCATTTACCAACCAATTTTGGATAGGTCAATTTTTTATATTTTATTGTTCAGTTTTATGCCACCTATAGTCTCTTCTATATTTTGGTTTGATGAATAATTTTTTTACTGAAATTAACTAGTTTTAGTGATGATTAATTTTAATTTTAAAAAAATGATTAAAATATTAAGAAAAAACTAAAGCACTAAACATTTTCATTGTTTTAGCACAGTTATAGAATGATTGGCTGTACTGAAGTTCATTATGTCAATTCTGATGCTCAGATGTCACATGACTTTGAAGTGACTAGACATTGGACTGAATATTATGTCACATGACTTTGAAATGATTACCTATGGGCTGTAGATCAATCTGTCAAGTCAGATGCTCAAGTGTCACATGACTTTGCAAGTGACTAACTATTCAGTTGATTGTGCTTATTGTGATTTAATACACTGATTTAATGATAGACTGGTTAGACAAGTAAAAATTTCTAGATAAAATTTCAGTCGGTCACTTTTGATGCTTAAATGTCACATGATCTCTCAAACAACCAATAAAATTATTATAAATTTTTTACTGTTTTTAGTTTTTTTCTTCTAGTTATTTTTGCTGGGTTACGGTAAAGTTCGGGAAAGCATTATTTTTAACGTGTTAGTTATTTGGGAGGCCACGTGATATTTATGAACTTATGTCTGTTATTCTCCCAATGCTGTATCTTGTACAAAGCTCAAATGTTATGTACAAATCCTCATTATTTATAAGTCAGTCAATATTCAATTATAATTTTTAACAAATGTTATAATTTTAAGTTTATCGAGTTGTTTTATTGATATTTATTTAGTTTTATTGTAAAAAAAATCATATTTAATTTTAAAAAATTGAAATTGTTATTTATCAAAATATTAATCAATAAAAAAAATTATCTGATTGTAGGAAATATTTCTAAAAAGCGTTTTTTTTTTAAAAGTATTAAATATTAATACAAAAGTGCGTATATGTGTATGTGAGACAGAGTAAGATCTTTTCACAAAGATTTTTCCGAAGCTCTCTATTTTTATAATAATTAAGAAAATGACTTCATCTTAAATAGTGGTATTATGTAGATACTAACCTGTGTGTTATTACTAATAGTTGAATGTAATTGAAAAATTTAAATAAAGTTTAAAATTTTTCTAAAGATGGAAATAGTCTAACATTTAAGTACAGCTTAAAACCATCATCATAAACCTTCAGGCAAACAGTAAGTTGATATGCTGGTTAATTTTTATGTCATATTAAAAGAAAAGAAAATGAAATTTAAATAAATATATTACGATTACCATATTACCATGTGCTTCAAATGATTGTCTACAGAAATAAAATAAAAAAAGTTAATAAAAATAGTTTTCTTTTCGTCAAGCATTGGTGGTCGAGAGGTCAGCGAGAGATGCTTTAAAAGCAGTTGTCCCGGGTTAGCGGGTTCTCTTCCCAGCTGATGCTATGACACATGAAAAAAAAAAGTTTTCTTCTGTAAAACATTGCGAACTTAGAGGTTATATGAAGTCATGCGAACATAAATTCTACTTAATCTAAGTATATGCATACATTGTATAACATTGTTTATCAGTCTTTTATAAAGCATTGATATGATATTATGTTAAATTGTGTAGTGTATTTTAATCTGTATATTGACACTGTTGATATTCAGATTCTTGTATCAAAGTGGACAGAATGCTAGGCCATTTTATTTGATAATGAAAATATAGTGAGTTAAATAAATAATTTAGATTAGATCATTATGCTGTTAAATACCATACTTGCCTTTATATAGGACATACTTCCTTTCCTTAAAGTATGCCTAAAATATGAGTTGTGTCTTATACAGTGGAAATCAGAAGGATGAGTTGAAATTTTAGTCAGTCTAAAACTTTTGGTTTGTTATATATGTGTGCATGTGAGTATAAATATGTCTTTATGCATGTTTATCTAAGATCTGGATGAATGAAGGAGGGATGTGAAGTTGCGGATAGACAACATGTGGTCTAGTTGTCCTGGTGGACTGTTAAAAAAACCTTCCTTGTTAGTATGAGATCAGTTTCAGAACAACAGAAGCTGTGAAAAATAAAATTAATCAAGTGAAACTCAATTATCTGTACTTCCAGGTGGGCTAATGAGCCAGCTTTAACCATTAGATGTCTGCATTAATGAACCATTTAAACGATTCGTGAAGGAGAAATGGAACAGTTGGATGTAATCTACAAATTTTAAAGTGACACTGTCAGGAAGAAGAAAAAGGCCTAGCATTTTGCAAATTTGTAGGTCAAAACTTCATGGGTTGCTGTGAAACATGAGACAGTTGTAAAGTCATTTAAGAAATGTGGAATTAGTAACTTATTTGATGGCTCAGTGGATGATTTGTTATATGAAGTCTCAGTTTCTGAAGACGAGACTTCAAGTGACTTCATTTAGTTCTGGAAATGAATTTGAGTTTTGAAAAATAAGATTAAAAGATATCTAACTACAGTATTCCCTAGTCATATTTTTTGTAGACATAAATAACTATAAAATTAGTACAGTGAATCATTGTGGAAATTCATGAAAAAAAATGTAGAAAACAATTTTTTTTCTTAAGAAATGTTTATAAAAAAAGAGAATATGTCTTATGCACCACTGTGTCCTTTGCAGTGATAAATACAGTATATGCACTTAAAATTCTACCCAAAAGTCACAATTAAACATAGTGTTCTAAGTATTTGGCCCAAAAAATTGTTACTGGCATTTTATTGTAATTGCATTTTGGTCTATTTCTATACTTCATTTTAACTTTTCACATACATTCAACTATTAGTAGTAGAAAAGAGGTTAGGAAATAAAAGTTTGGCTTTTTTCAATGGCATTTAACAATTAATTAAATGTTGGAAACAAATGAACATTCCATCAGTGGGTTTTTTAAATCTGGATATATTTCAATCTCTCCTCCATTTTTGATTATGTATATTTTATGTAATATTTTATACTTATTTAAATTTTATTATTATCTACATAACTATGACATTCTTTGGCTATGTTGAGCTTAAACGTCTCTGAAATTAACTCTGTTATAATTTTAAAATATCTTCAAATATTTTACCATCACCTTTTTTCTTCATACTTTTCAATCAACTTCACATTTTGTTTTCTTCTGATTTAGCTGAATCTGCAGTCTTCATTGGGAGCTGTAAATATTTTATATTTTATAATATTACATTATATTATAAGATGTTAGATGTCAACATCATGTTTTAACATCTTTTATTTAACATCTTATAAAAAAGCGTATTGTTTTATTGCTCATAAGTTCATAAGAAGTTTGAGCACTGGACCTGTGACCACTAGAATTGACCCTGGAACCTCCCAACCTCATTTGGATACTCAATCAACTGCATCAAACTGCCAATGATCTTGTCATTTTAAGTAACATTATAAAATATTTACACATCTCTAGGCTGCAGGTTCAGTTGAAACTGAAAGGGTGAAAACAAAATTGTTTGAAGAAATATGAAAAAGAAAAGTGTGTTAAATTGAGTGATAAATAAATAGTAAAGACAGAATATTTTACATAGGGTTTTTAAATTAGAAAATGAAGAATCAAATGTATTGGCTATATCTAAAAGCAATGTTTAAACTTCTCAATAGATAAATTCTACAAGTCAAATAATCGCAAGCAGCAGAATTTATATATGTATTTTTTTAAAAAAAACTTATGTTCAAGACAAAATTAATACTATAGACAGATTTCAACTTAAACAAATTTAAATTTATGCAAATTATTTCTGTTATATACAAAACATTTGAAACCATGATGCAGAAGTCAATGTGACCTCAGTTTTCATGGATTTTGTTCTGTATGAATATTTCTTAAGTAGCACTTATTACTAGTGGTAAACATGCAGGAAAAAAAAATGGCGCCCTCTTTTTTGGATGTGATTATAAATGTACACATATCTGCACGGACACACACACAAATCATAGATTTATGTGAGTGCGAATATAAAATTAACTGTTTATAAAATATAGTCTCACAACTGGTATCATTATTTTTAACTATTATCAATTTGCTGCAGGACAAAGATCTTTCCAAGTTCAATTCAACGTCTCCTATCATTAGCCTCTCTTTTCCATATCACTCCAGCAGATGTCCTTATTTTACCCATCCATCTCATGTGTGGTCTCTTTCTAGGTCTGTTACAATCTTTGGCTCCAGTTTAATGTTTCAACAGTCCATCTATTATCATCTCTAGATAACATTTATTAATTGAATAAGGATATGAAAATAATATATACCTTTAATTTGCTATTTTTTTTTTTTTGTATATATATATCATTTAAAAGCAAACTATCGTACGCTAGACAAATTATCATACGAGTTTCTTTGTTTAATTTCAATATCTGCACGAAAAATAATTCACTCTACTTACTTTATTTCAGAGGACTCTGTTGCCAGCTTGAATAATTTATGAATGAATACTGACTAAATAGTATTTTACATGCATGCATAGATTCGAATCTGATGAATAGAAATGCGCATAATGCTAACGAATTTTTACGTATTACATATGTGTGCGTGTGTGTGTATTCATGCATGTTTTATAAATACCAATTTTTCAGTTATTAAATTCTGAGATTTTTTAAATCTATCTTTTTAATCTACATGAATTAACATCTGTGTGTGCATTGGGTTATTTAATTTAAACTGTTTATATGAATCACCACATTAACCCTTTAACTGTCCAATTGTTCATTCGCTGCTGGTGGTATCACTCAAAGCTTTTAATTAGCCGATGCACAAAATAATGTATCAATTTTTCAAAAGTTATTGACCGTTTTTTTAAATATATTCACTTTAGTTTCGTTTTTAAAAAGTATATTAGTAATTTCTCACACTATAAAAATAAACGAAAGTTTGTTCAAAAATAAATTTTGATTTTTAATTTTAAAAATATTTGTTACGGTTGACATGAAAAGAAACGGCAATCATAATTTCACGTTATGATTTTTTTTTCCCGACTTTGCAATAAATAAATAATTCTTGCTAAAATCGTAACTATTTTTGTAAAATAATATTTATTTTTGACATATTATATGAAAATAATTTGTATTTTATTTGTATTTCATCAAAAAATATTTTTAAAATGCTCTAAAACATTCGTTTATCATTTTCAATCTTAAAACAAAAGCGTTCGTAAATTTTTAATTTTTGGCAGCCATATAAAAATTTTAACAGCCAATAAGATTCAAGAAAAGATGATGAGAAGGCGGAGCTTTTCCATTTTCTTTTGTTTACAAAATTTCAACAGCCAATAAGATTCAAGAAAAGATGTGAAAAGGCAGTGCTTAGATGTGAAAAGGCAGTGCTTAGTTTTTGTTTGACATAAATCATCAATTAATTGATTTTTTACTTGTAAAATAATTCAATAGATGGCAGTATATTATAAAACTTTTTGCGTTCTAAAAAATGACGTAAAAACCGTAAACGTAGTCCAAAAACTAAGCAATTTACAGCGATGTCAAGTTTACTCGATTAAAAACGAATTTACGAATATGTATCAAAAAGTGCCTCGATTAAGAACGAGTCAAACAGTTAAAAGGTTAATAATCGTTTTGCTTTACGCTTTGTCTATGCCTGGTTTGAGAGTAATTATTTCGTTTCTACATTCTCTCTATGATTGGCTTTAAAGTAATTACTGCTTTATTTAGCCACTCAATAAAGCTAATAATTTCATTTGCAAAAATTAAAGCTTTGAAATTATTTTTGGTATTAAGAAAGAAGCTATTTAATATTTCTAATGAATAGTGATATGTTTAATTATTTTTTAATAATAAAAATAAATTTTTGATCCAGGGATTCATTTATGTTCACATGTTGATAGCCTCTGGAAATATCTTTCATATTATAGGTTTTTGGAATTATCTTAGATGTCTTAGTTTTTTTTTTTTATTTGTTTAAATATACGTTATTGCAGTATGTGCATTAATATTTATTTGTCTCTTATTATTTTTTTCAATTTAAATAAAAGCAAAAAAATACCTCAAAGAACAAACAGATATTGATTGATATTATTGAAAAAATTAAGCGATTAAAATTGAGATAGAATGGAAATGTTTCTAGAAGATAATAGTTAACGGTTGAACCTTTAAATTGTATTTCAAGAGAATTAAGAGATCTAGAAATAGACCACATGCAATGTAGGTGGATGAAAAAAAAATTACTGTAGTGATGTAGAGAAGACAAGTTATAATTCAGAGTAAGTGGCTTAAACTTGGAGATATCATGACGTAATGGATTGATAACAGCTGAAAATTATGCTCAAGATGATTATTTATGAAGTTCCATTAGCTATTATTGATATAATATTAATATCATTTATGTTTTTTATTACTTTTTACAGCCATTATTGATGGTTCGATTGTAGCAATCGCAATCATCAATAGTGGTTTGTTAAAACCAATTTAAAAAGTAATAAACCACTAAACATCACATGATCACCACTACTGTAAGGATAGTTTTGCCTGTTTAAAAAGTAATAGAGAACGTAAATGCTATTATTGATGTTAGTGAATAATTAAAAACTGAAATGAAATTGCAAGACATATTGCTAGAAAAAATGGATAATGCATGGATAATTGGAATCTTAAACTAAAGCTTAAATAGATTTAAAAAATATATAGAAGGATACCACATATAAGATGGGTGAAGTTTGCTGCAGTGATATGGAAAAGCTACAGATTAAAGGATCTGGATTAAACTTAAGAGACTTTGATCCTATGATGGATTAATAAAGGGTGAAAGTGATATTGATAATTATCCATCAAGTTTCACTTTCATTCAGATACTTTCTCTTAATAAATTACTGTCCAGACAAAATGTCTTGATTATTTTTTTACTCATACCTATAATAAATTCTTTAAGAGAATTTATACCTTAATAATATGAAAAGCCTGACAATCCAAATTTGTGTTTAACAACAGCATTTGTTTTTGGAGAATAAAGTTCAAATTTTGAATTGAACATACTTATACTAACATTATTTAATCTTTTAGTATATTAATCTACAAACTCATTACCAACATGATCCTATGCTCACCTGAAATATTAACTATCCAACAAAATGTCAATGATTGGCAATCCATATGTTACAAAAACCTTTGAATTCACAAAATTTGTAACATCAATGTCAGTAGCTTTGCATCAATGTTTACTGTTTCTACAAAACTCCATATTTTAGAGGAGAAAATATTATTTTTTACTGGTAGTGATGGAATAATATTATCTAATAAGGAAGTGACGCATTGCTTCTCTGCACTATTTTGAATTAATCTTTGAAGTATAAATTTTGATAAAAATGTCCACAGGTACTATTGGACAAAGAAAATTTTAATACCATTATCCTTTCATTGCACCATCTAGGAATTTCAAAAATAGAAAATACCAATAGTGCCTTAGTTTGTTTAATGAAATTCCTTTCAGAAACACTTGCACCCAACTGCCTAGTTAAACCGATCTCCTTTCTTTTGAAAGATCATATGGTATTTGGTCACTAGAATGATCAGTTCAGCTGTGATTTGTTTTTGCTCTTTCAAGTTCATTTTTCTGCTACCGAAATAAACTGTGTAGCATTCAGTTTTCACTAAAAGCAGCTATATGAATTGAAAATCTGGCAAGTTCTCTTAGCTACAAATGGTGACCTCCATTTACATTTGAAAAGGTTATATCCATCAAAGTTTAAGACCTATATGTTACCATTAATACATCTTCTTTAATTACTTTTTACAACACAATCAAATAAATTTATTCTTGACATTTTTCTTGCAGTTTCAACTGTTGAATAGCCTTCATCAGATCTCAGATATGTGAAAAAATATCAAGGACACATTTTATTTGATAAACGGTGTATAAATAGTATATATAGAAATTGTTGTATAAAGGAATAAGAAGTGAAAAGTTTATTAAAAAATATTTTTAAACTTATCTTTATGCTCCCCTCCCCCCGTTTTCTTTCTATAACTTTATCTGAGTTTACAATTACTTCTGGGCTTCTGCTAAATAATCCATTAGTTATAGAGATTTAGATTGATCATATTAAACAGTTCATTTTCAGACCTTCTTTTCTGGATTCTTTTATTCTAATGTTTGGCAGGGAAATCCTGATTTTTACCAATTTGAAAACCCTGTCCCAAATTCAGATCAAAAATGATCCATAATATGTATATCCTATCTCATCATACCTACCAATTTCTAAATTCTCACCTTATTCCATCATTGTTTTTTCAGTTCTGAAGGCTTGGATACAAAAAAAAATAATAAAAGGAATCCAATTTGGTTTGCCTGTGTTAATGGCTTTGCTCTGGAGTTCATAAAGAAAGTTCAAGTACCAGAATTGTGAGCACCAGGAATAATCCTGGAACCTCCCTATCCCTTATCATATGCTCTACTAGCTGAGCCAAATCATGCAGGACATTTTGCCTGTAAGTGAAGACCAGAAACTGACTAATCACACATTTTCACTATTAAATTGTACAATTGTCAAGCATCGGTGGTCAAGAGGTCAGTGACAGCTGCTTTACAAGCAGTTGTCCCGGGATAGCGGGTTCACTTCCCATCTGATGCTATGACACATGAGAAAAAAAATTGTATAATTAGTGCTGAGAAATGACTAATATGCATAAGATACTCATTATGATTAAGCTATGTACCAACTTAATTGGCTAAAAATGGTAAGATAAAAGAAAACAAAAAAATTACTAGAAAAAGCTGTTGGCATCAAAAGAGTACCTCATCTTTGCCAAACCAATATCTTTTTTTCATAAGGCAACCAGAGATTCTCTTGATAGAGAACTATTTATTAGATATTCATAGTTAAACTTCATATATGGTTTGCCCGTTCTTTATCACATGTATAACCTTCTGGTAGCAGAGAGCGGCACCTAACATTAAATAAAGTGTGCATCAAGTAAATTAATATTTAAATTAAAGCAAACATATTTTTAAAAAATTATGCTAAAGCAGCTTATAATTTATATATGCATAGTTGATATAGAATGTTTAGTAATTATTTCTCTTAAAACTTCTATTTTCTGAACTTCCTCGATTCTAGAATTTCTGATGAACATTTTTTATATGCATATATATAAACTTGTCATTTTGCTAAAACAAAACATTGAAATATAAACTTAAAAAAAACCTAATTAGTAATTTAATCTACATTGATAATTTGACATTTGATTGAGACAAATTGCTAACATTTATCAAACACATTAAACAGTACATCATATACAATTTCACTGTGAGCATTTTTATTAAAAAAAGTATCATTTGAAATTGATAATATTATTATCATATACAGTAAACATATTTCAGTTAGATTTAAAATTTATTATTTCACCATACACATTTCAAGCATATAAATAAAAACATTCCGAAAAAGGTAAATATTTTTTAAAACGCAGTTTAAATCAAACTAGCACTTTTAAGATGGCTCAGGTTCCAAACTCTCACTTGTACCTTCATCGTCACCATCATTTAATTTATGAGTATCAAATATATTACGTGTTTGAAATGTGAGTCGTGAAATAGTAAATTTTAAGTACATCTAAGATATTATAATGGGGGGAAAAGAATGGAGTTAAATTGACATCTTGTGATTATTTGTAATAAGAATAAATATATTAGTCTAATTAAGATAGGAGATTTGAAATCTGAGTTCAAATCCCCTATATTTACAATTAGGCTCCAGGTATGTGAAGAGTGCCTGTATTTCAAATATTTAGTCTAATTAGTTTAAAGTTTATATCTGGAATAAAAATGATATAATAATCTAAAGTCTAATAAACTAATAATAATAATAATAATAACAGCAGCAGCAGCAGCAACAACAACTACAACAACAACGTATTCGTGTAAAGTAAATGTTGCGATTTGTATGATTTCAAGAATTTTGGCACTTGTATATTAAATTATATGAATTATATTTTATTGATAATTTCAGAATAATCTAATTCTGCAATTTTTTAAATAATAATTTTAAATTACTTATATAACGTTAAAACCATTTCAGAAAAGTTTTTAAAATCATACTTCCCTTTAAAAATAGATTTTTTAAATATTTTTATACAACATATTTAAATAGAATAGTTTTATAAAGGAAAACCGTGTATATGCACACTATTCTTTTGACTTAGGTTTGAAGGTGGACTGACTTAAACTTAAAATTAATAAATTAAATTGGAAGATGCTACCATACATGCGCAATACCTTATGCACTGGCTTTCCTTCTCATAATGCTACTGAATATTTAAACTAATGAAGCATAGTTAGAAACTATTATTACAGTATTCCAAAAGTACAAAAAATACTAATATGGTTGTCATAACAACACAATTCAGCTATATTAAATGCTGTAGCTTACCTAATGTTAAGAAAATCGAAAATTGAGATACCTTTATCAGTCAAAAGTTTTAAAACTGTAATCAGGAAAAAATAAAGAAAAGAATATAGAATCAAGTACCGATATTCAAGGCAAATCTCAAGGCTTAATAATGCCAGCAAAATAATAATAATAATAATAATAATAGTAATAATAATAATAATAATAATAATAATAATAATAATAATAATAATAATAATAAAAACAACAACAACAACAACAACTAAACTCTTAAACCTTATGGATGACACTTATAAAAAAATTATTACATCACAATCTAACTATGATCGCTCCAGATTAGTAGCATTAAAAAAAACATATCAATCAATTTCAGAACAGCTGAAAGAATATATTGCCATAAAAAAAAGTATACTTAAACAAGTCTCACATCTTAACCAGAAATTACATCAGATGGGCATTAGGTCACTCCTTTCCAGTTCGAGTACCATCAGCCATAAAAATACAATCACATACTCTTTGTGGTGATTTCATGTTGGACCAATTATTTTCATTTTTTAAAAGATAATTTTCAAAAAAATCCTCCCTTAGATCCATCACAACTTTTATATAGTAGACCAGAAAAAGAAATTCAATTTGCTTCTAATGATTTTGTACAAAGAATAGAGTCAACACCAGATTCATGCCACCCTGAAATAGATGGGATTCCCAAGTTCATATATTCTCATCTTAATAAAATTACAGCTCAGTATATGTCTAACCTTGCAAATTTTTTAACTAAAGACATATATAGAATACCAGGTCTTTATCAAATATCGCTTGTACCATTTATGAAAAAAAAAAGAAATGGTTTCATCAATAACAAACTTACCTCCAATTTTAATGTCCTCCCTTGGAATAAAAATTATAGAATCAGTAATTAAAGACAAAATAGAGCCATATATTATACTGAAACTTTCAAAAATGCAATTTGTTAAAAAAGAATCTTCAACTGGACAGGCAGCTTTTCTATTCAAATCAACTATAGAAACAATAAGAAACAACAAAAAATACAGTCCTATAGTTGTTCAAGTAGACATAGAAGCAGCGTTTGACACAATACCAATAAATACACTACTGAAAACTCTAGAATAATACACATTACCAAAAGCCTACCTAAATCTACTTGCTAACCTATTAATAAACCGTGAAATATACATTATTCTAAATGGAAAAACTTCACCACCAATAGTACCTCATCAATCCATCCCACAAAGATCCCCTCTTAGTGCCTTGTTATTTACTACCTATATAAATTCCCTAATTAAAATCATAGAGAATGAATTACCTGGAATTTATGTACCCTGCTTAAATACTAACATCTCATGTATAGCTTACATGGATGATCTTGCAATTTTTTTGACATCTCAAAAACACATTCCTAAACTTCTAAAGATACTTTCTAATTATACAAATGAATATAAATTAACATTTAACATGGAGAAATCTTGTGCCTGGCAAATTTTCACTGGCAGCAGTATAACAAAACATTTTAAAGGTAAACCTAATCCATTTCTTGGTTTCAATTTCTATCTGCGTCATTCACCAATGAGACTACTTATACAAAAAAATCTTGTAAATAAAGTAGAAAGTATAGTCAATTCACTAACAAAAGCCTACCTTTCACTGTACACAAAGATAGCACTTTTTAATATGTTAATCATGACAAAAATCACTTATTACACTCCAACAATACTTTATACTAAGGCATTCACTAATAAAATAGACTCACTTTGTAGAAAACTCTTGTGGGGAAAAAAAGTAATCGCAATATCAGTAAAACGGCTAAGAAATTCACTCTCACAAAATGGTCTGGGACTTCATTCAATTTACACCTTCAGAATTCAAAAAATGCTAAACATAATCTCTGCATGTGCACAAAAATTCCCATATCTACAAATAGCCTGTAAAATCACCCCCACAGATAAACCACCTCCTTTACAAGGATTCCTGAAGACACTACTTGCACCATTACTATCTATAAAAAACTTGAATTTTAATCCACCTCAAAATAAATTTAAGTACCGGGAAATACATTTGCTTTTACACCCGTCACAAATTGATGAAAAAACTGTACTTAATATCACCAATAGACAACTATGCCGTAAATTTAAATTCTGATCACTTGAACCAAAATATTTTGATTTTCTTCTTAAAATTAACCTTGACTCTCTTCCCACACAGTATTTTTCGAAATATAGAAGGAACTGTCAAAATGTGGACAATTTATGTAAACTCTGCCACAAAAACTCAGAAACACAGGATCATATTTTTTCCTCAGGTCTAGGACTAAATAGCATCCGTTCAATAATAAATACATTATTCAAAAATAAAAGAATAAATATGGAATACCTATTTGCCTCATTCATAAAAGGAGTTTTTGCTGAAATAAGAATCAGTGTATTCATTCTCTATGCTTTATGGTGTACAAGGTGTAAATTCATGTACAATAATAATCCAAGAAGGCACCCAAACTCACTCAAAAATAAACTGGATAGTATATGTGAAAGAGATAAGAGAATAACAAATCACACAACATTTATTGACACCTGGTCTCTATTGCAGTTACTATCAAACTTATAAAAAATAGGAAGTCACAAAAGATTTAGAAATGTCAAATGAAAAAGTTACAACTTGCCACCATTGAAAAAACATTATATGATAATGAACTTTTATACCTCTGCCAGCTTTACAAACAATTGACTGTCTGTATAATAATCAAGGATAATCTGCAAAAAAATTGTGTAACCTTTTTAAGTTATTGAATAAAGTCCGCTGAAAGATAATAATAATAATAATAATAATAATAATAATAATAATAATAATAATAATAATAATAATAATAATAATAATAATAATAATAATAATAATAATAATAATAATAATAATAATAATAATAATAATAATAATAATAATAATAATAATAATAATAATAATAATAATAATAATAATAATAATAATAATAATAATAATAATTAGATCAGTTGATCCTTTCTGTGGCCTTTGCCATATGGCTGAGGAGACTTTACAGCATATAATTTTCAACTGCAAGGCCATGGAGCAGACTAGATGCATTCTGCAGGGGAAATATAGAAAACAAAACATTACAATGATACAAATTATGTCACGTTACAAAGGTAGGTCTGTACCAGCCATAAGGGCCTCAACGTTTGTCTTATATGCACTTTGGTGCACTAGGTGTGCATTCGTATTGGGTAATAACACCAGAAGGCATTCAGCCACATTTGAGAATAAGTTAATTAAAATTCAAGTTAAAGACAAACAGATCACCAGCCTGGATATTTATGCAGCTACTTGGTTCCTGCTCAGACAAACAGCAAAGTTATAAGTAATGGACAATCCAGTATATTATATGTAGACAAGAACTGTTTTAAGCTCATGTAAATTCAGAAAGAACTCTGTCAAAATGACAATGTAAATGTTAAAACTTGTAATCAACTTGTAGCAGTTAATTTATTATGTAACCACTAATGTTGTATTCTTTTGAGACAATTAAGCCTTTTGAAACAATAATAATAATAATAATAATAATAATAATAATAATAATAATGATGATGATGATGATGATGATGATGATGATGATGACAATCAAATCTTAAAAATAACGTTATAAAAGATTTCATATTGCAAAATATTTCTCTTATATCACCCCTCCAAAATGCTACCTGGGGTGAATGAAAGAATCAATACAAGTAAAAAAAGTAAATATATTAACCAGCAGTTATTCTTATTGTGACTTTTGCCAACACAGACTAAGTAAGTCTATATCTTTGTCAAACCCTTGCTAGTAATGTTGTTTTAGCTGCAGTTAATCTTACAGAGCTAAAATATGATAATCAAGAAGTATATACTTTAAAAAATATGTCACCAAAATATCCACTAGATACAACAAATAGTATCAGGGTTAACAGTACAACTGATTTAATGAAGCCCTATTCTTTTTGCAAGCTTAATGAATACTTGTGCAAAATATTCACAAGAAGCCTCTCTTCCACAACATTAATCATTAGCATCATACAAAACTATGATTTGGCTGATGGCTAGTTACTATTATCACATCTATCACTGTCTCATTATATAGCAGAGCTGCTAAAAAGCATATGATCAAAACAATTAAATCTGCTATTTTCACAGATCATTCATAGGCCTATAATATTTTACTAAGCAACAGTGAGAGGTGGCTGAAAGTATTATAAAACATGTACTTTTAAAAAACATGTATTATGTAAATAAAGAAGTGAATTTATTCATACATGGGTGCATTATTCATGCTCCACTTAACTTTACAGGAGATGTACTACAAAAAAGTATACTAAGTATAGCTCAGCTGCTTAGTATATTGAAGGAACTCACATCAAATATTGCTTTTTAGATTTCCACAAATTCATGAAAGATGATCAAGATAAAACAAGGCAGATGAAACAAGACCATAAAACAGATAAACTTTGCATTTTTATGTGTTCCATCCCAATTATCATTAGCATTAAAGGTCATCCACCTTTAGATTGGGTCATATTGATGCTCAGTGTAACACCAATGATTGCAGAAAATGTGGCAAGTTTGATAAATTGAATCACCTGTCCAGTAATAACCAGAAGTCTAATTCATGGACAAATGTTGTATCTGAAAACAATTCGCCAATTTCAGAAATAAACATGCTCATAAGGATTCAATCTGCTGGCCTTGCTATGTCTACTGATAGTATATATTTGAAAATACAAGATAAACAAACTAAAAAATTCAATAACACAAACAAATATTTTAAGCAAATGTATTAACCTGGAAATACAATCCCAGAGTTACATATAGAAATATACTCTAACAATGCAATGGACCAATCTGAGTTAGATATCATCTCTCAAGACATGTATCAACCTGAGATTGAGACACACAATTTAATTTTCATCTCCAAACATGATACCATATACAAAGAAAATTTTCCAAACACCAGACCAAGACAGGATGTAAGAGTTTTTATTAAGTACAAAAATTTCCATTAACAAATTAAATATAATACACATATCTGGTTAATGCAATAATCTTTACTTTTAATCATCAATCACAGCCTCATATTAATATACTCATGCGAAAAAGTCAAAGATGCAACTAGAATACGCCTCATTGCCCAAACAAAAATCTTACACAGACCTGGAATAACTATACTTTGTATTGACTTCAACTATTCTTATAATGATTTACCATCCTTGAACTCTAAATTTAATAAACTTGTCTTATGACTGCTTTCAACCTTATACCCTCCCGGAGCAATTTTATTTATTGGAAGGCAAGATTCATTCTCGCATTGATTTCTTTTTTTTAAATCTCCATCCAATTTTAAAACTTCAGTACATCTATCCATTATTTCATTTTCAGACCATGCTTATAATACTTAAATTATGTAGATATCAAAATAACACACTCACATTTAAATGACAGATTTCTATAGAATTTAAGTTAACTATAGATGACCTTTCTAATACAATCATTACAAGTCATTTATTTTTCTCCAGTTGAAATTTGGTTAGTTTTTAAATTTTTTTTAAACAACTGCAGCTCAAATAGTCTAATAAAACAGTGTATTGAAGACATAAATACAATCCTACAATCCATCTCATAAATGAATGATGCAAAAGCTTTTATACATAGACTGCAAAATGAAGCAAACCAGTTAATCACACTTTACAACCAAAATGCTACAACACATAGATTTAAAAAAATATCCAATCTCTCTAAGCTTGTAAAAACTACTGTAAATTATGCAAAATCAATCCTACACCAAACCTTTGGCATTCCTATTTTATCAAAAGATACTATTCTCTCATCTAGGACCAATTTCAGCATGGAAATTCTTGATCAACTAAAATCTAGTCTAAAAACAGATTATTAATATCTGCCTACCAGTATATAATGCCTCAAGAAAACATTATTACAGAGCTACAAATATGTGAGGAAATCATGCATACACATATCTCTCTAGCTGCAGATCTTATCCAGCTAATGTCTAGAAGCACTTCAACTATTTGATAATTCCAATTCTACATAAATGCTGCAATCAATTATTCTTAAGCAATCTTAACATTCACAACCTTTCCACCAATATAATATTTAGTCTCAGAAAAAAATCAAATACAAAATACCCCTTTGTAAACAATTTGCACCTGATTACACTTGAAGATATTGATCGAAAAGTATTTGGAAATATAATTTTAAAAAACTAAGTAAAGTTATACAACCAAAATTATCAAGTTCACATTATGCTATAAAATGCCATCATGCCTGTCAAGCTATTCTATTAGTACAAGAATCAATCCTGTTGGCCAAAAAGAACAAGCTTACAGATTATGTTTCATGCCAAGTTGACTATAAAGCTGCTTTTGACATAGTCAATTGGAATTGTCTTTTCACTAACCTATACAAGTATTTATCTAAACAAAATAATCTTATAATTGCTATCCAGAACTATGTCACCAATAGATCAAATAAAGAATTATATGTGACTGTCAACATCTTTCAAACCTAATTATGGTATTCCACAAGGTTCACCAATTCCCTCATTGCTATGTGCAATTATCTGATTAAAGAAATAGAACAATGCACTGAAACTTTTGTCCTTTGTTATTTTGGAATCACTGAGCAAGCCATATCCTTCATTGATGATGTCCTGGTAATATTCAGTGGTCTTTAAAACATTTCCATTATTCTGAATATTTTAAATAAATTTTAAACATTAGCTAGTTCCACCATATTTTTTCAAGGGTAGCCTCTCAGGTTTTCTTGGCATTCCAATTACTCTATCTAAAATGCAACTAAATCATCATATAAATGGACTCAATGTGAACACATTTAGTACAAAAATGAAAGTATTTTGTCCAAAAATGCTATATCCCATTGTGAAAGTTTGTATAGTGAATTTTATTCTGAATGAAATATTCATCTACTATATAGCCAATGAATGCAGCTCTTTAACAAAACCTATAATAAACATATATGTAATAAAATCTTAAATCTGGAGTTCATCTTCACAGATTCTATGCACCAGAACAGCATACTTTCCCATATGCAAAAGAGATCCTCAATTTGATATGCCCCAAATCTTTTGTGACATATATTAGGGCCAAAATGTATATTGCAGCACTTACTAATCCAATACTTAATGCCATTCTCTGCCAATATCATTGCTCATCCCAATTTTATATGTTGAACTGTCTTTATTTACAGAGCCATTGAACCAGGTGATCTATTAAATTAGTATAAGATCAAATCTCTAATTGGCATATCATTTAAAGATTTGAATAAAATAGCCAATTTGATGATTATCTCAATTGTGTGTGTGTATATATATATATAGGATATATATATATATATCTCAATTGTGTATATGTATATATATATATAGGAAATTTGAACACAGACTTCACACATGTGAAAAAGGTAAATAATCTCCAGTATACGAATTTCATGCTGAACCAGCACTCATCAATTGGTCTAGATCATAATCTTCCACACACACATATATATATAATGTGCTCTGTTTATTTTAAGAGAGAAAATCTTCATGTGTATCGGTTATATGAAAAGGAATGAATAACTGAGGGGTGCTTGCAAGTCTATGTTCAAATCCTCTATATTACATTTAAACTCCAAATATATGAATTATGCTAGTATTTCAAATATATATATATATATAATTCTAAGGCAGTATGTAATTTACTTGTACTAAATGTTTCCCTAACATTTGCATCTAATTCAAATATAATTTTGTAAATATTTTATTATTCATTTTATTTTAAAATTATTTTTAAATAAGTCTAAATTTAATTATATTTTATTTAAAATTTAAGACAGCAGTATTTTCAGGCCTTACATAAATTTTAATCCTATCTTAAAGAATTAAATGTTTTCATATTCATATGAAGGACATTATTGTCTTAAGAATTTCTTAATTATCTTAAATTTACAATTTGTAAAATCTTTATTTCATGTCATTATAATTCTTCATTTGTATATAAAAATAAAATACCATTTTTTTAATAATTACCCCACTGCAGAGCTAGTCTTTTCGATTGCCATCCATTGAGAAATAGTGTATGAAAAGATAGTATTCATGAGGACTTACCAATTAGTCCGGCTAGTTAAGAATACCAAGATGTCCATTTAGGGATAGTCTGTGGACTCTTGAAAAGAATTTCACTTAGCTCAGGTTTAATCAAAGATCAAAGTCATAACAAGTGAATAGACTACTTTTGAACTACAATGCCCTTTACATTTTAGAATTAATTTTGAATACAGTGAAGCTACAATATATGCTGTATCATCATATACTTCTTCAATTACAAACCATCCAAAAATATAAATAAACAAACAAATGAAAAAAAAAACATTGGAATCTGTAAATTTAATAGATTTTATAATACAGCAATAGTTATTGAATAATATTTTTGTGATATAATTTTTGCTATACCACTCTCACGCTAGCTAGGGACTGATTTCTATTTCCTTTTAACACTGAAAGAGATATATGATTCCCAAGACACATATTTCAAGTTGAGCTAGCACTCATCAACTCATCAGTTGGCCCAAATCATCATCTCTTGCACATATCTTTACCATTGTTCAGTACAGACAGAAGACAGACAGACAGACAGACAGACAGATAGATAGATAGATAGATAGATAGATGATAGATAGATAGCCAATTATTAGTTTAATTAACAAGTGTCAAACTTACTGCCCTTACAACTTTATACAAACCATTTAATAGAAGTATATTAATTTTTATTAGTTAATCATTGATCTGAGCCAACTGATGAGTGCTGGTTCAGTATAAAATGTGTTTCTTGGGGATCATATTTTTCACATGTCTTTGGTCATATGTTTATAATTATACCTCTCCACAAGGTATTAAAAGCAGATAGAAACCAATTCCTACTTTGTGTGCAAGTGGTATAGTGAATAATTACAATAGAGAAATATTATTCATTAAGTGGATAATCTCTAGTTTAATAAATAACCAATAAAAATCATTAACTGCTATTTTGGAGCACTATATGTAATCATGCTGTTAATAATGTTTATTCATCTTATATTTCTGAATCTGATATACAGTATTTTCCATAATAAAATGGTTTAAGCATTTTGTACATTCATAAAGTCAATATAGACTTTAAAATATCAAAACAACTAGCGGTGATGTTGTTTGATGGATACAAGATTTCTATTATGCTTCAATAAGAACAAAAAAGTTATTATCACACAAAGCATATTAATCTGTGATCAGAATTTTATACTTACTTTATCTAAAAAAGATAAGATACAATATTTTTTTATTTCTTTAGTGAATATGAATAAGTGAACACATGCATAGTAAATATATATGTAAATGAGCCTTTTAATTTATGTAGGCATATTGTACACATAAAAAGTCTTTGCGTTAGATGCACTTTGAAAAGTATAATATATTTGCAGTTAAATAAACAATCTATATTCTATTGTGATCAAAGCTTATTAATAAAACATGATGTATTGTGTAAATAAGGGTGGGGGTGAAACAAAGTGTAGTTGTATATTGTGAATTCACTATACACTTGGGTCTCATTTTACGCAGTAGATAGGTTCCTCAGAAAACACGCACAAAAGAAATTGCACAAAAATAGATGTAACTTACCTTGAAAATTGGGGATACAGACTGTGATTTTTCAAAAATCGCATAAAAGCAAAGCACCAACATAAAATTATTTTAAAATTCGCGCAAAAAAAAAAAATAAGGAAATAAAATATGACTAATAAAAAATGTCAAATTTGAAAAAAATTGGTACAAGACAAACTTTTTTTAACTATAATATTTAATTTTATTCAAAACAATATATTTTTATGCATAATTTACAGTAATTTACATTTTTTATACACATTTTAATTATTATCACTATTTGCCGATAACAGGTTCGTTTGCAAACTGGTAAAAAATCAGATTCTTCACAAGAGGAAATACAACTAGCGCCAATTTCACTCTCATGTTGTGCTAATGGTTTTCTGGTGACAACATAATTAGTAATTAATCTAATAACTAAAAATTAAATTCTTATTTTTGTCTTTAATTTTTTAATTTTCAATTCCGTTTAAAAATCAAATTTCGTTTCACATCACATTAATTTCAGGTCGCCTTACATAATTTTTAAATTGTTAATTACAATTAAAAATCAGATTTTAATTGTCAAATTTAATTGTGGCCACTGCTATTACTCACCTTTTAAAAATAAACTTGCGGACACTAAATGATTAATAATTGATTACATTCTTTTTTAAAAAGCAAAAACAGAATATGATTTAAAATGCAAAATTAACACGCACAATGTTTGAACAAATTTACATTATAATCTTGTAAAATTTAATGTGTGTACATAAAATGTGGAAATCATGATTTTAATTTCATTATTGCATAAAATCTTACTATTATAAAGCACTAAAAATATTGAAATTATTAAGATGAAAGTCAAATTTCAATAATGTGCTATTACTTTAAATATGATGTAAGTGCACAAAATTTATTATTTAAAGTAATAGTGCATTATCGGAGTTTGACTTCTGATCTAATACAGTGTTAATGCATAAAAGAAAACCGCATACAAAAATATTAAGAAGAAACGTGAATCGCATAACTTCAAAATCGCGTTAAATAAATCCGCGTAAAATGAGACCTGGGTGTATTTTATTTTAATCTACTAAAAAGTATATTTTATTGACTATTGTTAAAGCCATATTTAAAAATATATAAAACCTATAAAGCAAATGGAAATTTAAAGTGTCCGTTGATTTCTTCCAAGTATTTAATTTACCATTTGGCTGTAGTATTGTGGACAAAGATACCGCTCGATGGTGCCATTATCACGCTAAAACTATAAAATATGAACATTCCCAGGCCGTTGATTTTAATTATTTTGATATGTTTTTTGTAATGCGAAAAGAAAAAATATCAAAATCATGTTTTTTAAATCTTTTTTTTTATTAACATATACAAATTAAATGATAACAATAAATGTAAAATAAAATCAACAAATTACAATTTAATTCGCGGTTTTTTTTTTTTTGCTTTATTAGAAAAAACAATTTTCAATCTGATTTTGTTTGAGGGGGGGGTTTAACACCTTTTTTGTTGTTGTTTTTAAATACTCATAATCGGAATAAAAAGTAAAAGTTCTTAGTCTTCATTTTACATTTTAATTTTTGCACAGAAACAGATATTATTGTGTTACCACTATTTTTTACTTTCTTACTCTTCATTTTACATTTTAATTTTTACAGAGAAACAGATATTATTGTGTTACCACTATTTTTTACTTCAAATAGAATGACAACAAAAAGTAAAAGTTGTTAGGGTTAGGGTTAGGTTTAGGGTTAGAGTTAGGGTTCTGTTGTTTGTAAATCACAAAATCGAACAAGATGTGCAATTTCCTGCTCCATATTGTTGGTCTCATGGAATGTTATGAACAATATGTTACTTGATGCATTACCTAATTCCAACTGCCTTTACACATCTATCTGGACAAGATTTTGCCACTTAAAACTTCAATACAGAATAGTGTAAAGAGTCAGATAATTATTACTTAAGAAAATCAGAATATTTCAATACTTTTAAAAAAAAAACTTCAATAAAAATCACATTTCCATCAAATTCAAATACACACACTCTCACACCAAGCCGTAATCATTGTATGAAGTGTGTGAATTTGCCAAATTTATTTGCTGTGATGCGACGTACATGCTGTACTGCGATGCAACATAGCAGCCTGCAATCTGTAGCACAACAATAAAAGTTGTATTATAGAAAACGCGGGTTCGAATGTGCCAGCCATGGAAATGGCATTTTTATATACTTTAGCATGTAAATGGCATCTTTGTCCATCATACTATAACCTACCATTTTACCAATATCTTAAACCATATAATTTTATATTTGTAATGATTTCTTTACTGAGTATTAAAGAAATCATACATTTCTTTTTTAAAATATTAAATAAGAGTTTTGTGCAAAAATTTTTGAAACGCAATATAATCATCAATCTATTTAATGACATTAATCAACTCTACTGTTCTACACATTGATAGAGTGATAAACATTAAAAGTTTTGAATTGAATCTAAACGTATGTCTCAAACATCACATGATCTCCTGAGTATTTCATCATTGAATTATTTTTTAATCAACTTTACCAAAAAATAATCTATTTAAATAAATATTATAATTTCGAAAATTTGCCATTTAAACTATTCTCAATGGTAAACAGTAAAGACGTTATTAAATTTCACATGGGTCAGTTATTAATATAGAAAACTGCTCTTAAAAATGGTGATGAAGAATAGTCTTGTTATGAAATTATACTAATTATATCGGATATTTTGAAATAATTAATTAGAAAATGCATTAATAAAAACTTTTTTTATTTAAAACATGATTAAAATATTCCGAAACAACTTTTGTTATTTTTTCTAAATTCTATCGAAGATAATAATGGTTTTATTTTACTAAGTTTACATGAAATATATATAAATGTGATTTGCGCCAAAGACGCATACACACACAAAGCTGAATTTTTAAATTCTTTATATATTAAAATAATGCAAAATAAATATGTATAAGTGTGGCCGAGCGCTTTCAAGGAGCACAGTCCTCGTAGTCATAGCTATATTGTAACTAACAAAACTAGTAATGCAAATTTATGCAAATGATTTTATGTGCAGTCTGTAGTAACTTCTGGGAACAAACATATAGGCTATTAAAATATGTAAAAATATTCAACATTTAATTTGGCCCTAATTAGACAATGTACTGCTACTTAGATAATACAAAGATATAGAAAGTTGTAAAGAATTAAGACTTGTACAAGCAAGAGTACACGTAATTTTACAGAACAAAAAAAAACAAACTAGAATCATATATAAGATTTTAGTATGAATTATGATTTTTTTCTACAGTACAGGCTTTTTTTTATACCTGCACTTATATATGAATATATACAGGGTTTGAATTCAGATTTTTATACGACTCTCAACCATCCATGCTATCGCATACTGCTGATACACTTGATCACACAAGTATCGAAAAGATAAATAATCATCAATATATGTATTTCATGCTAAATCAGCACTCGTCAGTTGGTCCAGATTATCATCTCCACACATGTATACTGTACAATCAAAGCTCGGGCTTTGAGCATTTCATTATCAGAATTTCAATAAAATGGGTGGTTGAAGAAGTGTGGGGTGGAGTGGTTTGAAGTCTGTCCATTAAAGTATGAAGATTGGCTATCTTAATATAAGCTGAGCTTTGATTGTATGTATGTGTGGAGATGATAATCTGAACCAACTGATGAGTGCTGGTTTAGCAAAAAATATGTATATTTGTGATTATTTATCTTTTCGACATGTGTGATCAAGTGTATCAGCAGTATGAGATAGCATGGATGGTTGAGGGTCGTATGAAAGTCTGAGTTCAAGATTTTAGTATGTAAATAGAAGAATTTAAACTCATGATTTTTAGTCTAATCAACTTACACTCCATCTCAAGCAACTGATATATATGATTATACACCTCAAAAAAAGATGTGATCTCAACATACTTATTACAAACAGAACTAGCATTTATAAGGTGGGGCAAGATTTATGCATTTCTAATTACAGTGAGGATCAAGCCCAAGGTAGTAGAGTTCAAAAGATTGGATATACACTTACAGTGCTGCAGTACCCCTAGAAAAAAATAATTATTAAATTTGAGCTTAAAAATATCAATAATATAATAATAATTCAATATTTTGCATAATTATTATGTAAATACAACTAATTAAACCATATATAAAAAAAACTATTTTAAGTGTGATTTGAGATTCTATTCAAAAATGCTAATTATGAATTGAATTTCAGCAAGTTTTTCTATGATTCATTTCCTTTTATCCGTGCATTAACCAATTCCATTCGAGCTGTTCGCTGCCACAGTACCAATAATTATTTGAACATAGTATGTTTATCATTTCATTCTGATTTCTTTAGAGAGCAAATAAATTATTATTTTCATTTAGAATGAGTAATAATATATTCTGTTTTTTTTTTGCTTATAATTAAGATTTATAAATTAACATATAAATATATATTACAGAAAAATATAACAAAATAATAAAAATTATGTAAGGTTCAAATTTAATTTCAAAATAATAAAAGAAATATTATTTTAAATATTTATCATGATGGGTGTTAGTGTTAAATATAATATATATATATGCCCAATTGTCATTACATAAAAAAATTTAAATAAAAAAAAAAAAAGATCTACTCAAGATATTATTACTTGTCAAATAGCAGTTAGTAAAGATAAAAAATACATTGGATCTTTTAATAATGATTGGGATGGAAAAATAAGATGGTTGGGTGGTTGCAAAATTAGAAATGCTTTGTTTTGTATTCTTTGCATACTTTTTGGAAGTGATACTGCAATAAAGCATCCCTGCTTAAAAATTTCATAGGCCCACTACTGTAATTATCTATTAAGTTTTAGATATAAAAAACTTCATTTAAATGGAAGTTTGTACAGTTTGGTCTTCTTAAGATCTCTATGGCTTTTCTAATATATTTTAATGATAACTAATACATTTGGAAAGATATTTGGACTTGAAGAAATTTATATGCTGTCCAGTATTTAAGCCATGGAGAGAAAATGCTGCTGATGATGAGTAAGAGTATATAGAAATATGAGTGAATACATTAGGCATGAATCATTAAAACAATTATACACACATTTGAATTTTATTGTGTCCATAGATTCAGCATCCATAAAAAAGTGGCCACCCTTTCTACCAGTAGTAGAGGTTAAATCATATTATGATTGCATATTATGATTCATTGGCCAACTCAGTTTAACCTGGATTCTATAATTAAAATTAACTAGATGCACATTTTTTGAATGGCTATCTAATTTAACTAACAGCTATCTACTTGACAGATATTTATGTTCAAAAAAAAATATTTCAAGGTTGTTTTGGTGTATCTGGATAGCCAGATGCACTAACCAAGACTGCATAAGTTTTCTAATTAGCAAATTGTCAGCTACTTATTTATAGATATGTGTAGCAATGATAATGTGTGTAAAAATGAAATTGATTATAATTTCTACTTATGCAGATTATAATTATATGTGTGGTCATTGACCATGAATAACATCACATTTAATAATTTTGGGTCTTTTAACTTTCACACTTTGAAATAAAACATGCTTAACATAAGTAAGATTCAAACTTATTCTAATTTGTAGTTGATGATGTTTTCTTAAAACCCATTCTGTAAAAATTGTATTTGTCATAGTTCACATTTTAGAATTTGGCTATTATGTAACATCTTATGTAAATAATGAGCGAATAGAGAGCATTTAAATCTTCTCATTCAGAATATTCCACTTTATACTGTCTACATTTTTGTTGGAATTTGATATCTTTGTTGTATTATTTGTAAGTTAATCAAACTATTAATAATTAATCTTACTCAAAATTTAAATGATTTAAATTTCTAAATGGGTAGGATGTATTTTCAAACAATAAAAAATGGAAAAATCAAAATGCTTCCTTTAAATAAAAGATTTTCCAATCTATTTAATAAAAAAAAGTTATTGTAACAATATATTAAAAATAACTGCTTTTCATACTAGGAATCAATAATTATAATAAAATAATAATTATCATTACAATTATTAAATTAAATTTTTATTATATATATTTATTTATTTAACAATTCATTATTTAAAATAAAAATTTACAGAGTAAAGAAAGCATCCCCGTTTTTTCCTCTCTATTTACTTTCAACTTCTGCGTTTAGATAAAAAGTAAGTTTATTCGAGAACTCTTGCTTAGAAGCTTGGATATTTAATGCACACTAGATGTTATTGCTAAAGCATCTTGTTTTTTTCTCTCTAATTACTTTCAACATCTGTATTTAAATAAAAGGTAAGTCATTGTATTTATTTCAGAATTATTTCTTAGAAGTTTGGATATTTAATACATACTAGATGCATATATATTATTATTATTATTATTATTATTATTATTATTATTATTATTATTATTATTATTATTATTGCTATATTCAAATAACACAACTTTAAATTCACCTTTAAAAAGTCCAAAATTAGTCAAAGGATACCAATCTACTCTTAACATCTAGTGACTAATGGTTTCTTAGAATTATAATATATTGTGATGAAGTAGAATAAATGGAATTATTGCTTCTAAAAATTAAAAAGTTTAAAATAAAAATTGAAATTTACAAGTAAAAACCTTCACATATATAAAAATATGTTCCTAAGGACCATACATTTATCTTCCTCTGAGGAATGCAATTGATTATTGGTTAAGATGAAGTACAAGCACTAACAAGGATATTGACTGTATTATAATTAACACTTGAAATGTTTTACATCTCTTAGTATATAACCTTTGAATGCTCTGTTCCTGTAAAATTTGAATATCCTATTTAAGAAACGATGTTTTAGATAAAACATGTTAGTTTCTAAGGCTATTCTATATTATTGACTTGTATAAGGACTTAATTTATCAATCTAGTTATATTTAATAAAATCATTAGTTCTAAATATATTATCATGTGTATGTTAAGAGTAACAAGGAGAGAGTGAAGATGAGATATGTAGCTGAAAAAACAAAACGAGATTATGGAATTATTGAGAAGTTAAGAAGCTGAAATGGAACCAGGCTAAACATATTGTCGCCAACAGAAGGAATGTTGAAAAGATCTAGAAAATGACATGTATAGATGAAAGGAATTTTGCTGGAATGATGCAGAAAAGAACAGCTATGGCTCAGAAAACCTGGATTAAACTTGGCAAGATCTTTATCCTGCAATGGATGGTTAACATTCAAAAATGATGACGATGTTAACATATATCATAAAGTATGTATCTCATTTCTCTCCTAGATTAATGTTTATCATGTTTACTGATTTCTTGTATGGAAAAAGAAAACAGAGGCGATAAATATTTTTACGTTTCACACTTCAAAATGATGGGCTGAAAATCAATTTCAAGACACTTTAAAATTAAAACAATGCAATATTTTTGTTTTAGTTAAGTCTTTATTTCTTTAAATTAGTAACTTTGAAGATTTGATTAACAGAACTCAAAGTATTTGACAACAACTAGTAAAAAGAATCGGAGATGCTGAAAAACATTCTTTATTGATTTTACAATACAAAACAACTTTATATTTTATTGGCAATTTTCCCTTCTCCTATTTATATTTTTATAAATAAACTATCTACAAGAAAATATGTAAATTAATGACAAAGACCAACGCGTTTATGTGCATTTAGGCGTTTCATAAAATAATCAATTAAAAAAAAAGTTCTAGGCAGCTGGGAGAAATAAATTGTAATATAAATAGGAATATTAATGGCTGATAATATTGTAAATGGTAAATTAAAAGAGAAAATGATTTTCGCATCACAATACTAATATTGTTTTTTAATATGAACTCATCATCTTATTATATTTTTTTGAAGGCATGTACTAAAATATTTATGACAAATCTTTCCCCGAAACTAATAGAAAGATGAGATTTACGTATTTTCCGACATCTGAAACACTCATATAAACATTAAACAGATATGTTTTACACAATGACAATTATGATTTATTATTATTGATATTTGTTATCAAGTCAACACCGACTCCTACTATTCTTATAAATGGCATTTCTCCAGAATGAACGAACAATCGATATTTTTTCAAGCTGTTTACATTGGAGTCCATTCTTTCCAGTATTGGGTAATCCATTTCTTCCTTCATTAATGGCATTTACAAGAACTTATAACTTTTAACTGCTTAGATTGTCTTGTGATCATATGATCTCAACTTACATAATGCTTTTAATTAGCAAAATATATTTGTTTTACTCAGTGATGTCATTTATTGCAAATTGGCATAATATACCGTAAACGGTAGAACTTATTAAATCCACATTTAATACTATTCTAACTTTATTCCCAGTCTAGTTTTTGGCTCATGATATTTAGTAGTGACAAATTTTGGACATGAATTTAATAAATAGTGCTATCTATTATCTATTGATTAATCATCTTATGATGATTGATGGCAGTGGAGTAGAATAAGCAGAGTTTACTCATGAAATTGTACTTCATTATGACAAAATTACCACACATTTATTATGTTTATTTTATTTTTTACTTATAGCTTTTAATGTTTATTTATGTATTAAAAGTATTTATGCTCATCTCCTCCCTTCTAGTCATATGTTATTAATTCAGAGCAATTTGTTATAAATATTAATAGAAAATATTTTGTGCATGCATATACATAAGCTCTGGGGTACTAACTCTGTCGGCTAGTGCTTAGTCATTGCTGATGTTTGTTTACCACAATAGAATATTTTGGTTAATATATAACCTCTATCTATGTTTAAAAGGAGTACATTGGTATATAGGCTAGATAAAATTATAGGAATACCCATCATAATAGTAAATATAAAAATAAAAACATAGTGCTGCCAAGCATTGGTGGCCTAGCAGTTAGCATAGCTGCCTTCCAAGCAGCTAGCCCAGGTTTGCTTCCCAGTCAACACATTTGACATATAAAAGAAAAACACAGTGGTACATTTCTTTCTTTTACATATAGAACTCTAAGAAGATAGAAAGGAGTATCAGACAAGAAGTTGATATAAGTTTTATAAGCGTATAAGAAGAAATTATTTGAATTTAAAATATACTAAATCAGTCAAGTACACTTAATTGGACAATTATTACCAGAAATTGATGAATTGTTTAATATTTTAAGATCAACCATCTTAGATGATTGTGTTCACTGAAGATAGAGAAACAAAAAAAATCAGCAATCAATGCTTAGTGAAAGAGACTATAATAGACTTAATAAAATATTTTAGCCAAGAAACACATCTACAAAAAACACAGCAGAACCAATCCCTGAAGAGATGATTAATATGATGCTTAATACTTCCCAATAGAGCTTCATAAGCAAAATATGTCATTTAGTAGCTAGTCATTTCTGATGCCAGTCCTATGATACATAAGTATTAGCTTGAATAGTATAAAGAACTACTAAATAATTAAGGGTATAAGTTTTAGATTTGAAATCTTCTTCTCATAAATGAAGGCAAAATCCCAGAATCACCTTGGGATTGGATATTATAGTACTTTCTCTTCTATCATTCATTGATTACTCAGGTTTATAATAGATGGCTCTAGAGTAGATAAGAGAACTGATCTTGGAAGCATAAAGTGAGCAAATACGTAAATCATGTAATGTTATTAGTATTTATATTTTAAACTTGTTAGTCAAAGGGGTCCATGGTTGACATAAAACTTAAGCATTCACTATATGTAGAAACTAGTATGATAGCAGTTTTATGTCACTATGCAATCAAATTGATGTGTAGATTTAAAATATGAGAGCCTATTAGCTTGAATAATATAAAAAAGTAAGATGTGCCTTTGAATTCTGGTCCTCACTGATAAAGATAAAAGCTAGACACTGATTAGGAAAAAGAGATTATAGAACCATGTCATGTGATGATATTTTGATTACTAAATATTGCAGCAGATGGCTTTAGAATTGGGTAAATAAAACTGTCTGGAAAGCAAAAGACAAAGTCATGTAATATTATAGGCCATAAAAGATAATTTAATGAGGTAGATTATGATGACTGGAAAGATTTTCTGTGAAAACACTAAAAGATGTATTTATCAACTATGTTGTTTCTCTTTTGGTGTAAAACGTATTGGTAAAGGGTGCTGTCATTTGTCTAAGCAATATACTGTATTACCTGCACATCATCCCTTGAACATTTTGGCCCTTTTGCAGCCAAATATTCTTTTGATAATGTTATTGATGCTCTTCATTCATATGATTTAAAAATATTAAGCATTCGTGATGAATTTTCTGAAGTCTTTTAAGAATGTAAAGCTTTTAAATTTGAAAAATGCTTTAAATATTCCCTAATTGCTGTATAATGTTGTTCAGTATAGTCTACAGGAGAAAATCATCAGATTAGATCTATTCTCAAAATAGACTTTTGCATAGTAGAAGAAAAATTATGCCTTGGGAAAGTGAGATCATGTTTACTGCTTACATAATTGGGTGTAGGATATAATAATAATAATAATAATAATAATAATAATAATAATAATAATAATAATCATCATCATCATCATCACCATCATCATCTAATGACTCAATTTGGTGTTCTTACTAATATTCTTATTGGGTGAGATAAGAAACAGTTCTCAGGTTTTTTCTCATTCAAATTGTTAAAGTAATCTATAATTTTATATTGTACATAGAACAATAACTTATTTAAATTGAATGCCTAAAATTCAAATTTTAATCAACTATATTTAATAGTGATAATAAAATCAATATATAAAACAGTAAGGCAGAACATTAAGGCAACCAAATAACCATCATGGTTTTCTAGGACTTAAAAATAAATTTAAAAGTCTTTTAAAATAAATTTATAGTTATTAATTAAGCATTAAAAGAAGTAAATTTGGTTGAAATATTAATAAGTATTATTCTGTAATAATATAGGTTTTAAAAATAGTTTATGTGGATAAGGTTTTAGTTACCTTCTATTCCATTACTTTAATAATACAAATAATGTAAATATCAATTCCAATAACTGAAATATAGAAGTAATTATTGTGGAATATACTGAAAACCTTCAGTGAGCTATAATTATTACTAACAAAAATACAGAATAGACCACTTGTATTTTAGCTTGGATTGTATATGAGCATTTAATTTACTGACATTTTATATATTGTTGATATATATGTAATAATATTATAATTCGATGTCTATTTCTTCAAATCAATACATGTAATCTTATACTTGAATATTTATAAATATAGTAATTAGATACATGTGAAGCATAATTTTATAAATTTTATCCACTTAGGAGCACTTTCATCTATCCTTGTGGTCTTTGGCAACTAACACTTTGAAAGGTTAACCATCCCACATCCGTTTTTTATGACCATAATAAATCATGTAGTTATGATTTTAACTTCAATTATAATCATGTAAAAATATTGCAAATTGGAAAAAATAATAACAAAAGGAAAATAAAGGAAACTATGCTAATATACTAATATAAACAACACTTAATTAGCAGACAGGCAACAAATGTTAAGATCACAGAATTGTGGGGGGTTAGCCTTTCAAAGTGTTAGTTGACAAAGACTATGAGGATAGTTGAAAGTGCTCCTGAGTAAATAAAAATTTTAAAGTTATACTTTACATATATCTAATTACTGTATCTATAAATATTCAATTATAAGATTACATATATAAATATATGTTTGCTCTGTGTGTTAATATGTCAATAAATTGAGCACGTTTATACAATTCAAGGTAAAGTACAAGTAATTCACTCTGTATTTTCATTTATTGATTGTTAGTTTGCAGATAGATCACTGGAGATTTCAGTAGAATCCACATTAATTAAATAATAACATACTCAAATATAAAGACACCCATGATAAGGAATACATGTTAAAATTTAACAAATATTTTTATAATATTTATAACAGAGTATTTAAATTTTACATCTTTTCAGTTTTATATTCATCTTTAATAATAGGTATTTATTCATCCATTTTTATTTTACATTACTGTATGGAGAGTTTTGCCTTGATTAATATAGGTACTTATTTATTCATCCTATTTTATGATCACAATAAGGATCATGTGACTAATTATCCATTTTATTCTATCCCTTTTTATATTCAATATAATTTACCATTCCTCTTTCCAGTAATATTTCTACAACTGAACTTATTTTACACTCTTTCCATTAATTTTTAAGAAAGAGAGGAGTTATAAATTTCCAATATTAATAGTATATATAAAGTTTTACAACTTTATCTTTCTTATTGCATTGCCAAATCCACTACTGTATGGAGAGTGTTGCCTGTTTTAATAACAGTAATGTGCTAGCATAAGAAATAGTGATCATGTGATGTTTAATGGTTTAATATTAAACCATCTATGCTTTTTCTTACTATTTTACAATGTTTTTATTACAAACACCTATGACAATTTCGATTGCCCCAGCAATCTTCTTCAGAACTATAACAAACACAATACAAATACAAATATACATGAACATATAATACTATATCCTATATATATACAGAATATGAAAAGAGTAAAATGTATAATATATAAAAAGGGAATAATTATATAGAGAGGTATATAAAGTTATGTGGGGATATGTAAATAATAATCATAATATATATATATATATATATATATATATATAGTAACCTCTGTCTTTTTCACTTATTCACTTTATTAGATTTATAAATGCCCAGGTGCCAATTCTATGCAAGGTAGAATAAAATTTATAACAGTAAATTGCTTTTAAACTTATTTAAAAGATTCTTACACTGTAATTATTCTATGGCTTAGCTCAGTTGAGGTTATAGGATATGGTATTCATATAGGATGCAAATAAGAGTAATAGAACATTTATGGATAAGAATTCTGTAACACTAATTTAATCATATCCCACACATTTATTCAATTACAAAACTATTGCAAAATTATCAATTATCACATTTATTACAGGATAGACAATGATGAAGACCAGGTACCTTTATATCCACATCACCACCTATTCTAAGCAAAGTAAAATATCATATTGGCACTGTAATATTGGGATCTATCAACTCTAGACAAATTAAATAAATTTGACTTCTACTGGCAAATCTAGATATTCTATAACTATGTTATGTTAACCATATGTGTGTGTGTGGAAATGGAGAATCAAACATATAATAAAAACAATTCATATGGGATATTAATTCAATAAAATATTTATTGAAAATAAAGACAAAATAACAAAAACAAAATATATTATTATCCTATACATCTTGCTATTAACTCTACCACTTCCCTTTTTACTTAGATAAAGTACACTTCTCTCTAACAACTCATTTATACTGAAAGGAATGAATTGTTAAAAAAAATGAAATGAATATGATATTAATATGATATGTTATAAAGATTTTAATATTCATTAGCAAACACTAACTTTAATAATAGTTTTTCTTTTTTTACTATTCCTTATTACCTATATTTTCGAATATGTGTGCCTGTAAATGTTATAAATATAATGCATTTATCAATCATACTATTTATAATTTATTTACAAAATAATTGAAATAAAACAAAAGTATAATTTTGGAAACAATAATAATAATAATATTTATAACAGTACACACACATTCGAATATAAAACTTATGTATAGAATAATTTTTAAACCATGTAAGACAATATATTGTTTTACAATAATAATAACCAGTTGCATTAGCTTTTTAAAAAAATATATATAAAAATTATATTTCTAGTATACAAAAAAAAATACTTATCGATATGTAATCATTAAATGATGAATTGTTATTAACTTGAAAGTCATTATTTGAAATGTCAATGATATATATATACGATGTATACGCTGTTTCTATTAACAATAAATAAATCACAAACAAAAAGTTAATCCTGACGGTTAAAAAAAATAACTTGATATAACTGCAAAAGTTTCCAATATTGAAAATCTTGTAATAAACATCATAAGTATATTAGCATGGACTGGAATTATTTTCTTAATCACCTGAAATAAAATCTCTAATTTGGTGAAACAATTCTAGTAAAGTTTTATGGTTTTATCCTTTTAATTTTAAATTTGATATAATTTTTTATTCCAATTGTTAACAATTTTTCCATGTCAGTATGCAGTTACTATAGACAATTACTAACTGGCATTCCATGATGCATTTTATTATTTGTTTATGTAGACACATAAATAACAAATTCTTTATTTATAATTCTTTTACTAAGAAAACAAATTATATTGGATAAATTCTTTTTTAATTTTACTTTATGTAATATTAAGAATAAGCTTTTAAAAATTGAAAATATATAAAGCATTTTGCAATAGTATTGAATATGTTTTCTCACAATTATTTTCATTTCTAATATTTTCCATAATTCAAGTATTATCAATTTACAACAAAATGTTAAATGACTTATAATGGATATTCTTACGTGGTATTCAGGCATTTTAATAGTGAACTCCAATCATTGCTGGAAAAGTTAGAGCTGAAACCTTGCAGGGTTTATTTTTTTATGTTCATCTTTTTTCTTCCTTAAGTAGTCTGTTCAAAACCTTCTTGTCAACCCACACTCATGCTCTCTTTTTTTATTATTATTAATCACTTGGCAACACTCCAAAACTAGCTTGCTTTTTAAAATGTCAACAATAGAGTATTAGAATATAAATAAAAATATCAAATATTAAATATTAATTTACAAATATTATCCAATAACACAAAGAATCTTTACGATTCCAAATGTATTATTAGAAACAATACATAACCAGTAAATAAAAAAAATATATAAATAAGAAAATCATTTCAATCGATTATATATGAGTATATCTGTTTTGTTTAGCGTATAAATTTTACTATTACAACCTAGACATTATAAGTAATTATATAAAAAAAAATGGACAAAGTATGAAATGATGTAAATGAACATACATCCACATATACAAGATAAATCTTGGATTGGAGTAGACAATAATCTAGAACACCAATGAACAACACCTGTTATAACATTCCTATAATTTCTACTCTTATACCAACCTTCCCTGATGTTTTCCTGTCTTCCTCTTCATTACTAAATATATAACTTTAAATTCTATCAATTGGTACATCCAACTAAAGTTTAATTTTTTAAAATCTAATTTCAAATAGCAAATCTCATTTCAATTCAATTTTAATTTTTCAAAAACTCAATTTTAAATATTAAATTATATCACAATTCATTTTTCTAAGATAACTATCTTTAGCCATTGTTAACACAAATGTGAACTTCCCACATTTCTTCCTGGTGCCAACCTGGAAGGTCACTATATATATATATATAGGATGTAATATTATATGTTGATGTATATTTGTATTCATATATTTGTATTGTGTTTGTTATAGTTCTGAAGAAGATTGCTGGGGCAATCGAAATTGTCACAGTTGGTTGTAATAAAAGCATTATAAAACAGTAATAAAGAGCATAAATGATTTAATAATATATATGTAAGCACTTTTATCTGTTGCCTATTTATATAGAAGAATAGTTTCTCAATATTATTACTAAAATATTTTTAAACCAATTAAAGATTATTTTGAAGGGTTCATTCTTTTTTTTTGGAATACTTTATAAGCAAAGTTTCAAAAAATGCAAAAAATTACCAAATTTAACTACCACAATAAAAATAGATAACTTAGAGGTATAATATTTAATATAGCTTACTATTTTAAAACAATATCAGGTTGTGTGATGAACTTACCAAAAACATTAGTACTGCATAATTTCTTTTTCTATTATTGTGATGAAAAATATTGTCTAACAGTAAGCATTTTAAAGCATCTTTTCTATCTATAATCACTCTGTTTGTCTAACCCTGAAAATCATGTAGAAAAAGTATTTGGATTCAGAACAAAGTAAAGCTTAGAACTCGCATAATAATTTCTGACAATTTCTGTTGTGAAATCGAACTTTTTTTACTCATTATTTTTATACTGCAGCTTCTTTGAAATCTTAATTTTATATCATAAATATAAGTGGATAGTTCATTTTTCAGATCGATTTATGTTGTTTATGCAGTGAATATAATAAGTTAGGTTTTGATCCAGAGATTTTTAGTTCTTCACTATTCTATATCTGTACTAAACTATGCAAAGCTAATTGTTACAACTTTTTAATAAAATTTCTATCATCTTATCATATTATTCTGTATAATAACAGGCAAAACTCACTATATGTTTTGCCACACACAGGAAACTAGAGTAATTAATGGATGCCAGAAGACTTGTGCATAAAATCCCCATCTAGTGCCTACTCATCCAATATCACCAGACTAGTTTCTGGCTTGTGGCCTTCATCAGTGAGGAGCCTTGGATCTGAGAGCATTGCACCTAGATCTTAGGATCTAATGCAACCCTCCAGAAACCACCTTTTATCTCCATTTAACTACAAAACTAGGAGTCTTAAACAGATGGGGATTTTATGCACAAGCCTTCTGGCATCCAATGATTACTCTAGCTTGCTGTGTGTGGCAATATATATAGCGAGTTTTGTCTGTTATTAACAACAGTTATGCACAAGCATAAGAGGTGGTGGTCATGTGATTATTCTGTATACTTTTTTTTTTTTTTTACAAAAAAAATGTTTTCACTATAAAAAGTGATCGAATGGTCATTGCCAAAAGATCACATGATGTTCAAGCACTTGAAATTGGCAGAATTAAGCTGCAATTTATGGAACTTCAGCGCTGTGACTTTATTACTATCTTAAACTATGCAGGATTTTTTTTCACTGTCTCTTTAATTCATATTTTCTAATTCCTCTTTATCTTCAAGTGCTATGCTATATTTATTTCTTAAAGAATCCATGTCAATGAAAGTTCAAACATTCTTTGTATATATAATTAAGAAATAAAATTTGTTGCAGCCAATTCTCTTATACATATGATGGGCCACTGGGCACAACTATTTAGCCAGATTAGGTGTGCTGTTTTTAATCCATTGATTTTAGATCCATATTATTGCAAGAGTTTAAATAGTGCTCTCAATCTGTAGTTGTTTAACCCTTTAACCGCTAATTATATTATTAGTTGTATGAAGTAAAAATCAAATCTTTTAATTGGCCAACTCACAAACTGAAGACAAAGCCTATTGTTAAAACATATTCACCTATAATATTAAATTCAACTCAGATACGTTTATAAAAAGTATATTACTAATTTTTCAGGTTATGAAAGAGAACAAAAGTTCTTTCAAAAATAAATTGCTATTTATTTATTATAAAATATATTCAATTTCGGCAAATATAAAGCGAATGTCTAAACAAAAAAGTGCTGATGCAAACACTTTTTTTCAATTTTACGTTCTGGAAAAGTAAAGATTTCTTTTTGCTAAATCTTAAATATTTTTACTAAAATCTTCAATATTTTTCGAAAATAATTTTGTTTTTTTGGTATATTTTATAAAAAACTATTTTAATTTCTCATTTTATATTTTTTTAATACTTTAAATTACATTCGAAATGAAAATCTCAGCGTTTTTCTTTATTTTCTTTGATCAGGCGGTTTCTTTGTTCTTTCCAGCCAATCAAAATGTCTTTTTTGGCTGAGAGCCGGATGACATCCAATCACCACCAAGGTTCTTCTTTGTTTAGTTTTAAATGCGGTTTTTTTGATTTTTTACTTGTAAAATAATTCGGAAGAGGGCACCATCTTACAGAACTTTTAAAAACCTAATCAATAACTGTCAAACGAATATTCTACCATTAAAACTAGCAGAATTAGAGTGACGTCAGATGTCGATGAGATGCCTCTTGAAGAATGATACAAACTGTGATTCTAAATTCTGTTTTAAAGTGGTTTATTTTTAACTGGTTTCATATACAATAACACAAATAAAAACTATTTCACTGAACATTTCTATTACTGTTTGCTGATTGGTTTTCATAGATACATTTTCATTAAGCAATTAACTTATTTAAAAATTCTTTTAATATTAAGGGTGTATGGGAAGTAAATAGAATTGTGGGTAATGCTTAATATAAATATGTTGTTGTTTTTTAGTTTTTTACACTTGAGAAGTCTGCTTGTCACAGTGAAACCATGTTGGTTGTGTTGTAGATTTTATTTTCTTTGCTAGTTTGTTTGAGTTTTGGATTTGGGGTAATTTTGATTATTTTTATACATATATATAAATTGAAATCAGAATTGCTGTAATAGTATTTAAAAATGGTATTGTAGTTTATTAAATACACTATCATAGTTATTGTAAGTGAATAACTGTTGGCAGGAGAGATTTGTGATAATGAGATCACAGAAAAACTCTTTGATGTTTCATGATAAACTTGCATAAAATTCACAAAAAAATCAATCAATCAATAGTACTTTGTTTTATGGACAGGACCAGAGAGTCACATCACCAATTTATCCATTTCTTCTCTTCAAAAAAAATCAATCAATCAATAGTATGGACAGGACCAGAAAGCAGTCACACTACCAATTCATCAATTTCTCCTCTCCCTTCTTTTCATTGCTCAGCTGTTAAATTCCACATAACTCTTCCCATCTCTTATGTCATCCAATAATGTCAATCTTATCCCTGCTTTTTTCTCATTTCCATTCACTATATTCTCCAAAACATCTTTCATTAAACTATTTTTCTTCTTAGTATGTGTCCAATCCAGTTTCTCTTTCTATCTCTAATTTCCTCAATCAATCTTATTTTTTCATTTACTCTTTTCAAAACTTTTTCATTTGTTATTTTAATCACCCAACTGATCTTTTCCAACCTTCTCCATGACCACATCTCAAAGCCTTCTGATCTGTTCCTAATTTTATTAGTCATTGTTTATATTTCACAATCATATGATAGTATACTCCACCCAAAACTATAATTCTAATTAAGGTTTTTTATATCTATGCTGGATTGAATTACATTATGAATTACTTTATTGAGATTAATATGGCAGCAAAATTATTTTCCACAATTTTATTTTATCAACATAAATTTAATAACTAATTTATCAATCTAAAGGGAATATTGAAAAAGACTGTAATTTTATATGAATAGAGATTTAAAAAAAACATTAAATAACCTATTGAAGATCAAAAATCTTTTAGTTGTCTCCTCCATTCCTACTCCATAGAGAAACTGCAATAAAGACAACATTACTGATTAATCTTGCCACTTATTTGACTGTGTTTGGCGTTTTTTATTCTTTATTTTATTTCTAGGTCAGAATAATTTGATATCTACGTACCAATCAGTATTGGATTATTAATTAGACTAACTATGGATTGGCTATCTGAAAATAATTCTAAGTCTGATTGGAACTTAAAAAACATTTTTACTTTATCAAATCTGAATTCAACCCAGATAAGTATTGCAAAAAGATATATTACCACTACATCACGAAATCATAGTAAAAAGTGAAGAAATAATTCCTAATTTTTTTTTCTGAATAAGCATGTTTAATTTGAAAATTTAATTCAAGCAACTTTCTTTATTATGTAAATATAATTGGTAAAGTATAAAAAATGTAAACTTACTCTTTTTTAATCTATTATTGGCATTTCTTTGACAATTATTTATAATGAATATAAGAATGTTTTTAAATGTAGAAATTTGGATACAATAAAAATATAATTTATTTTTGCCCCATATGCTTTCATTAGCAGATTAAAGGAAAAGTATCATATGACATCATCAATGCATCTATCTACCATGTTCTTGACTTAGGTTTGAAATTTAGCTAAGTAAAACTAATTTTTTAGTTCTATTTCCAAGTAGCTAACCCATAGTAAACACAACCATAGCTAGTAAATAAAATTTTAGCTATTTTTAGCTGAGTAAATAAAAAATAATAAACTTATCACCATCCAGTGATTGGTAAGATTGGTAAGCAATGACTCTGTTACTGTTTTTTTTTTAATGATAGGTGGTTGAAGAACTATTAAGATTGTTTCAATCTTTCACTTAATACTCAGAAACTTCAAAATGGGCATAGTTCAAATATAAACATGTAATATTAAGTTATTAGATTTTGCACTTTATATATTTAATATATTGATCCATATTTTTTAAAACATTTTTTGTAATTGATTTTTTTAGAATAATTGAAAATAAATGTTTATTTTATGTGCTATCAAAACTTATTTACAATTTTTTCTAGCGTGATTTCAAAATGATAGAATAAATTCATTTTCTTTACCTTCAAATATTATTATTACGATAGATCAGATTTTTTTTTTTGTATGCAGTGAATAAGGTGTAAATATTTACAACTTTGAATTTTGCGATATTTGGGAGGGGGATTGGAGTTAATTCATTGATCAAATAATGGTTTGAAATAATTCGCTATGTTATTTATTACTTTACTAAGTAGATAGATTTATTACCATCTGTCAGTAGTATTAAGTAAGACAAGATATTAAATTCATTATTATGATTATATTCGTACACTTACTCACACACGTACGTCTGTATATGCAAATTGATGTTACGAATAAAACATTAAATGAAAATGTATCCACTGCGTATTGATATAATGAATTGTTCTCTATTACGGGAATCGTAGTACAGACGTTGTGACAGCAATGAAAAATATACTTTCTGTTAAATATTTTCGTTGTTTAAATGTTAATATCTAATGTGTGATAATTTATCATTTTTAAAACAAGACTTTTAATTGCTTACGACATAAAAGTTGTTTTGTTACATTTTGAATTACAAGTGTCAAACTCACTCCACCCACAACTTTGACACCATCCACTCTGGATAAATATAGTAATGATTATCACTAATCATTTATTAAACTAGAGATTATCTCTAACCCAGATATAAACTTTAAACCTCAGTTAAGGATTAATATATCTGATTTTCTTTTTTTTTTTTACATTTAAACACATGTGTAATATCTTTATAAATATATTAAACAACCTCTACCACCATATACATCTTTATTCATATGATTTGAAGAGAGGTAGTGATGTAGAGGTTGTTAATATATTTATAAAAGTTGCTTTCTGTCTGACTATTTCTATGTGTTGCATTGTCAAAGACAATGATCTCTATGCAAATTGCAAGATTTGCATAAACAATAAAATCACATTCAACCAATATAATGTCTATTTTAATTTTTTTTAAAAAGTTTGCCCGTTTTACATTCATCAGAATTAGAAAAAGTAGAATTATAGAACATCCATTTAAAATTAGCACTATTCATAAACAATTATAGCTATTGTAATTTTGAAAGTTACATATTTATACCAGTCAATTGAATGGCAGTATTACATTTAAAAAAAACAAAACAAATTTAATAAAATCTAAACACTTTTTTTAAAGGAAAATAAGTAATAAACATAAGCAACAAAAAGAATTATAAAAAAAATTATTGGTACTGTAGTACACATGTAAATACCAAAAATAGGGGCCAAATTAAGGAAAATCTGCAATCAATATAACATGAGTAACAGCTTTTCAGATCCATACTGCATTACAAGGTACATCTACAAAGCCTAAACTTGAAATACTGAAAAGAAAAAAAACTGTATTTACCAAATATCATGTGAATGTGAAAGAACATATATTGGTGACACCAGTTGTCCCATTGAAAAGCACTTGCAAGAATACAAACTGATGATTAGAAGATAAAAAAACAGATGTGTCTAAGATATCAGACCATGTATGTACCAATGAACATATGTTTAATTGGGAATATACAAATATATTGGATAGAGAAGAAAAGATGCAAAGAATAAAATTTAAAGTAACTGCTTACATGATAATGACAAACAATCCCATAAGTCAAACTAGTATGACTATAATGTATGGAAACCAGTTATCAGTTTTGTTCTTAGGAAAAAGTGGAGAAATCAAGATGAACCATGTAGATAAATATATGAAATTTCTACTGACTGTTGCCTTTGGTAGGATGGCTCATTTGGTTAGAGCATTACCTTAAAATTTAATATTCAAGAATCTAAGGGTACAGGCTCAATTTCCATGCTAGTGCTGTCACTGGTCAGACCAACTGCATCTGAAAAAGAGGGGAGAATAATATCTCTAGACACTTTGTGCATATATTAATCTGTGTGCTATTAGTAACTGTTGAATGTGTTTGGAATATTCAAATAAAGTTAAATTTTTCTAGACATTCAATACTTATATTAGATAGTGGAAATAATCCAATATATAAATACAACAACACATTGATTTTTTTTTAAAAAAAATTCTATATATAAAAAAGAGTATATAAAATTTATGTTTTGGTAGAATTTAAGAAAAACAAAATTTAAATCTGCTTGGTTATGCATATTTTTCCAGAGAGATGTGGTGTAAGTGGGTGATGGCAAATTTAATCACTATTGGATATACATATTTTTACAGTACTACTGGAGTTTACTTACTTGAACTATTATATCAGCCATTTCACATTGTGTTGTGACATGGATACAGATTATCTGCTCTTTGAAAAAGGGCATCATGCTGTATTAAGAATAGATAGTTGTAATCATTAAGTGGAAAGTAGAAGAGTGCATTGACAAAAAAAGTTGAAATCCAATTTGTTAGTATAATATGGCACCCAATAATATAGTGTGTGTGCACAAATATATATATATAAAGGAAAAATAGAAATAAACACAGACAAAAAATGTTGTAGATATTTTCTACATTTCTTGGAATAAAAATAATAAATGAAGGGTTAAATAACTCTGGATTTAAAATAGAATTTTATTATAAATTAAACAGTTAAGAAGATCTAATAAATATTATTTGTAATTCTGATTTTGAATTTAAAAACAGGTATGGTATTTTTGAAATCTTTTAATTAATTGATAAATTTCTCTATTTAAGTAAAAACATGGATATTACACTTTGATAAAAATTTCAAACTTGTTTTCAACAGGGATTAGAGATAAAAAAGTTTTTAAATTTAGTTTTTTTTATCACCTCAGATGACGCTATAAAAGGCTGGATGGAAAAGATTAGTTCAGTCTGGGTAGCAGTGTTTTCACAAAAAGTTCAGTCTGGTTTTAATATTTTGAGAGGCAGTGGCCAAATAGGCTCGCTGCAAAGTTTGGATATTAACTTTTTTGAAGACAGTTTTTGTCTTAACTTTTTTGTGAAGAGTAGGCTGCAGTTTATTGGTAACTGTAATAGAGAATGGCAACAGTAAAGCTAACTGCAGAGCAGGAGACTTATACAAAAAGAGTTTCCATGGAGATCTAAGGGAGGATATATCCAGAAGCTGCCATATAGTTTACTATGAAGTTTTGATTCACCTGAAATCTGGGTCAATTTCTAATGGATCAATTAGCCTTAAATATGGACAAGACAACTGGCTAACCTGAAATATATGTGGAACCAAATCAAAACCAACAAACCTAATTCTTTGCCTGATGATGACAAGCCAGTGTACCAGAATTTTTCTAGAGAACTCCCAATTTGCTGAAGAAGTAATTATACATATGCTAATGTATCTGTATGCAGAGAAATACAGATAAACATACAATATATATAGCTGGTGAGTTAGTTTAAAATCCTTAAAGTGACTTTTAAATTTATAACTTTATAACAAAGTAAAACAAATGAATAATTTGCTTGAATCAAATGTCTGAAAAAAAGATGATTTGATATATATATATTTAAAAAAATTGTTTTCATAATTTTTTATAAAAAATGATATTAAATATATATATATATAAAACTTAAAATGCAAGCATAATTTTGTTGGAATTAAAAATCAAAGAGTAAAGAGTAGACAATACTAAAAGTGTTGATAATTAGTTAATCAAAAAATGACTGGTCATAAAAGTGACTATTTCCTTTGAAAAAGAGAAAAACTATAATTAGTTAAGAGTTACCTGATAAAAAAAGAACTTCTGTCAAAAATTGACTATACTTTTTAAAAAGAAAAAAGAAACGGAGAAAGCTGTAATAAAGTTTAAAAGCTTATTCAAATTATATTTTATATATAACATATGCATATCTGAATTTTGTGTACTCTTAATATTAACCAAGGAATTAATTATGGAAAGTAAATTTTTATTTTGTCAGGTTGAAATATGTAAACATCAATGTGCAAATATACACACACAACATATATGTTAAATCAAGAAATAATTATGTATTATAAAATTAATAATTTTAACAAAAATGATATATATGTTGTAGACTTCTGTGTGTGTTTGCAATTCAATATGCATACACATGTATGTTATTACAATATGGTAGAAAATGAATTTCATTTATATATTATTCATTAATTGTACTGCACTCCATATGCATATTTATGTCATTTATTATTTTGACAAAATTGAATTTGTGTTAATAGATTAATATAATGCACATCTGTGTGGATATATATATATATATATTATAACGATCGAAAAAGAAGTGAAGATCGAATTTAACCGCAAACTACGATATCTGCTCTACAAGGCGCCATCTAGGCATTTAAACCTAGAAAAATTTATAGAGTAGGCAGATACGCGCTGTTAAGATTCCACTTTATTTAAATATTCCGATCATTAGCCCAAGTCACTAGCTCAGTGGAATAGCAGAGATAATAAAATATAAATTTTATATCTTAAATATAAAAGAATAAAAGCCACTGCCAGAGATTAACACATAAAATATTTATTTACGCACATATAAAATAACATTTAAATTTTGAGGAATAAGTTTAACATTTTAGATTTTTATATTAACTTTTAATTTTACATTTAACTAAGTTTCAATGAGTTTAATATTTTATTTAGATAGTCAAATATGAATAGACTACATAGATCTGCATTTGAAAAGAAAATATTCTTCCCTGATTTAACCTTAGGCAACAAATTTCGCAATCAAACTGGCGCCAATCCATCTGATACATTCATGTATTCAATGTAGCATGATACGACAACACAAAATACTATACTGTCAGGAATGTACATCTGATCAGTAAGTAGATTAGAGAAGACATTGTCTCTCCACCAACAGGAATGTGACATCTGTTGGCGAGTAGAACAATAAACATAAAACTCCATAGAAATGGACTGCGGTCCTTTGCCGTCTTACAAATCCATCCATAGGCAAACAGAGGGTGTGTGGCGTATATATGCAATCCTGCCCGTAGCGGACCTCATACTACATCTACTAATTACACAAATATATCCAATCCATTGAGCCAATTCAACCACGAAACGAATAACCTAAGATTACCCTCCCTTAATATAACTTTACAAAACTATATAGCCATTCACGCCCGACAAATTTAACATTTAGATACATTCGCACAAATGCATTTTATAAAATTTGTTTTAAAATGTTGCTGCACAGATTCCACAGTCAAAAACATTCCAAATTAAACACAGTCGGTCAAAATACAAAGTCATCGATAAACGTCACTTGCATAGGGAATATACAAATCCCATTAGCATTCATCGTAAGATGCTTGCAGTGATATTGTTGACATATATTCTAATCGAATGTGAAAACCACAACATTATCAACCGCTAACGAATCTGTGCAACGTCTATACCCAACCTTAAATTCCCTCATTTAAAATTTAAACAAAAAGTATTAATACAAATAAAAATAATAAAATGGAAATGATTTTTTTTTTCAAAGCAAAACATATAAAATTTTAAACATTATCAATTTGATTTTGATTTTAAACTTAAAAAATTTGATTTTAAACTTAAAAAGTCAGATAGAAGTTCATAAGCTTGAATGAAAGTTCTTAATTATTTTTAAATTTAGAGTTCATGTCAATATAGCTTACAGTAGAAGAGTCCAGGTTCCTGGTTTTTAATTCCTGCGATGTCTCCATTGGAAGATAATGTTCTGGAGGTAGCATTAGCTGGTTCCATTCTTGTATCACAGTCTTTTCATTTTATATTTTAAAAAAAAAAAAATGAGAGAGAACGGCAAGTGCGTCTTACTGTTCTCATCAAATCAGGTCCGAAAAAACTATCTGGAACTCAATATTTCTCTTTTTATAGTCTATCTCCAGATTGAATGAACAAAGACGTCACTAATCCAAATTTTCGTTCGGGTCCGGGCTGAGACTTGGTGCTTCTATTGGTCAAGCTAAAATCTCTTTATTCTCTTATCTAATTTACTCTCTGACTTTTTAATTAGACAGCTTTTGGATAATTAATAAACAATCATTTCCATTTACAGATTACAGGAATTAATTAATACCTGTTTTTATTTTTACTTACTTTATTTCTTTTTTAAACTATTTTTATATTTAAATCTTTTTTTATAAAAAAAGTACAGTCAAATACCTTTTTTTTGTTTATTAAAAAAAATATTTTTAAAATTTAGCATCTGTTCGAATATATACGTTTAACAAACATTTTAATTTTAGCGTTTAGTTTTTTTTTCTTTTTAATACACTTATTTTTATATGCGAACTTAAAAGTTTTTATTTCAATTTAATGTAATGACATATTTATATATCGTTACAATATATATATATATGCATTTTGAATAAATCTATTAGAACTTATATGTAAACTTATGCATTTTATATCATTTAAAAATGACAACTAAAAAATGTTTATTTTGTAATAAGTCAAATATGTTTATAAATTACATGCACACACATGTATATTTGTATATATGTCAGTTGTATTGAAAATGTTAATGTGTGTCAGACAGACACTTATATGAAAAATTTTAATCATTTTTCTTATTAAATGTCAATTCAAACATGTTCATTTTATATCAAGGCTCATGCCTGTGTGCTGAATGGGTTTTAAGTAAACCTAATGTATTAATCATCTAAATCATAATGTAAGAACTTGAATTGTGTATAGTAATTTTGTAAATCACAAATGTAATAATTTTTTTTATCATTGTATGTTAATCAAAATCAGAAGACTTAATTTATATGTATAGCCATATTCTAAGTACCTTAATATCATTTTTATGTTATGAATAAACTTGAATTCAATTGTTAAAAATTGTATTGCATCATTTCTTGATCACCGTAACAGTATTTAACCTTGTTTTTTCTGACCTAGATTCATGTATAATGGTTAATATATGAATGGAAATGTTATATTTAGTGTATGGGCATCCAGATGATGATGATGATTTTTGGATTGATGCAAAGAGTATATTCTTCAAAGTTCATGCATTACATTTTATTTAGTTTGGTCTTTATTAGAAATTAAGTTTATAGTTGGCCTGTACATTAATGGTACTAAGTGGCCAGGGCATTGATGTTGATCAGCAGGTTTTAATATCCCAGCACTATTGTTATTGATTATTGTGTATTCTGATGGATGAGTACTATGATGGTGCATCCAAATTAAGGTTTAAATTATTTCCCATAACTGGCAAAGGCTCAATAGTTAGCCTGATCTACAGAAGACCCATTTCCAATCCAGTCACCAGATTGACTGCTGATTTATATTTTTATTGCTAATTGTTCATGGTGATAAATGGTTATTTTGAGTATTACTTATACTTATGTTTACTTATTTTAATGTTGGTGGATTTATAGTTAAGCATAGTGGCTCTAAGAAGTTAACTGATCTCTTTTGATCTTTCAATGATCTTACAGAGATCTCATGATCACATGCTATCTTGAATATATAAAATTTATTATATATTTATGATTATTAAACATTACTTTAATAATTAATTTTCTATTTCATTTTAAATTGACTGGCAATGATGATGATTCTCCATTACATCACCTTTACTCCAATGATAACCACCAGTTACCCCATCTCATTACAATATATATATATATATATATATATATATATATATATATATATTGTAACAGAATATAATATCCCGTCACATTATTTTAAAATTAAAATAAAAGATTATAAATAAAAATTGATTTATTAAAAAGAAAAAAAAATTTAATTTAAAAACTGTTTAACGTATATATAGATCGCATGATGGACAACTTTAAAAACTTTTAAAAAATAAAAATATTTGAAAGTAATTTTTTTTTGTAAAAAAGTAAAGATATAAAGATTGATATTTTAAAAATAGAAATAATGTTGATTTCTATAGTCTTAGAAAATGGAAATGATTGTCTTATTAATTAAATGATTGTTCAAAAGCAAACTACCTCGTGAAGCATGTAAAATAAATTAAATGGTCAGATAAGAGAATACAAAGGAATTAAATGACCAATGCAAACACGAAAATGACAGCACGGACCATAACTGAAACACGAATGGATTAGTGACGTCTTGCTCATTGAATCTCAAGATCTAATGATAAGAGATTAATAAAAATATAAAAGCCAAATTATTATTATAATTCTTATCTTAGAGCTGACTATGAATAGATCGTTAAAACTAGCTATATTGCAGATTTTCACGATGTGGAAGTCTGCAATAAATTTAATTTTCTGGACAACCAGCTGAGGCCTCTGGATGACAGTTCCTGACCAAATGCATGGCAAATCACAGTTTCATTTCAAAAAAGGACAAAATCTATGAAAGTGATCACGAAGATGGACTTCTCAATCTATTAAAACCATAAAGTATGAACTATTGTGTCTATCTAATAAGAACTTTCCTAAAAATGCAAGTAATTAATAACTGAAAATAAGAACTCTTATCTGACTTAAAGAATGCAAATTCAATTATTGATATTTTTTTATGTAGATGTTTAAGCAATCATTTCCATTTCATTTTTTGTGTGTGTGTGTGTATTATGTTTTAACTAAAATGTATTAAATTTAAAATTGGGTGTAGATAGCTGCAGGGATAAAGATTAATAACTATGTTTAAATTCATTTATGTTTAATTTAAGGGATTTTAGTTTCAGGCTATTTGTTTCGTAGTTAGGGCAATGCTTGTGAAAGGATATATGGGTGTTTATACTAATGTAATGTGAAGCATATTTAGCATACAGGGCAATGTGCCCAACTGAATGCATGACCCCAAAGAGGCAGTCATATCATTGAAATGGTGGCAGATGTATTTCCTGCACCATTGACCCCTTCAAGCTCTATGGACAGGGATTTATAAGATGGCAGAAAGACCGCTTTCCCCCATACGTAGCACTCTTTAAAATAAAATAAAAAAATTATATACATGATTCCTTAGTCTAACAGATGTCCTTTCCTGATCTAGACATGGATCATTTCTTTCAAATAATATCACGCTGTCAGATGCCCATTCCTGTCGGCATGGTTTTATGCTAGCATCTTCATATTGCATTGGTTGCAAATATATATCTGGAAGCTGACATTGGGTTGGCTACGAACTTTTAGTCTGAGATTGAATGAATGTTTTGATAAGTATTTAAGTGAAAAAAAATCTATGTAGACTATCTATGCTCGTCATGCTAAAGTAAAATATAATTTAAATATCCATCTGTGCGATCTATTTAAAATAGTAATTTAAATTTAAAAAAAAAAATATTAATGTTAAAACCTAAAAATAAATGTATTCCTCAATTTTAAATGTGCGTTAATAAAAATCTATTTGTGTGTTAATTACTGGCAGTGGCTTCTTTTATTTTATTGTTCTAAATATTTAATATATACTTTGAGAATAGAAATCTACTGAAACTTATAAATGTTTAAAATCTCTGCTACTCTATGAGCTAGTGACCTTGGGCAAACAATCGGAATCCAAATATATAAATTAAAATAAAAAAAAAATTTTTTAAACTTAACGTACCTGCCTACTATATAAATTTTCTAGGTTCAAATGCCTAGTGGCGCCCTGTAGTGCAGATTACGTGAAGTCTCCTCCTCCCCCGATCGTTAAAATATATATATATAAATATAAATTCCTATGGTGAATGAATTACCATAAATATCTTAATGTGAGTAAAATGCTACTAAACTATATGAGATTAGTATTTGAGATATTAAACACAGTAAAGATTTATATTTAATTGCTAATAAATTGTAGCTTAAAAATCAAGGTGTATTCCAATCCATCATTAACACAGATGTGAACATCTTTCAACCTGATGAGTGAATGTTGTTTATAAATCCCATGTATATAGTAAAAAAAATAGTGTGAAATTTTTACTCTAATAAATATTTGCAATATAATGAAGGGTGCACTAATACAAAATTCAAATCTTTTTGGTTTGGCACTAACTCAATATATTTTCATTGTGATCAGTCATTTTTACTTCTTTGTGGATAAAAGCTGTCATATAATTCATGATAATTCTAAATATTTAGAAATCATATTGACTAAAATTGATTACTCCTTTTCAGTTAAAGCAGTAGTTTCCAATCTTTTTGGTCCCTAAAACCCTTTGGCTTTTAGTAAATTATTCAGTATACCATATTCTTTATAATAAGAAATTGACAGTAATTTAAGTTTTATAAAATCTTTATTTAGCCTTTTTGGTCCCTCTACTATCTTGACTTTTAGTAAATTATCCAGTACCCCCTATGTCTTATAAAAATAAAAAATAATTAAGTTTTTAAAAAAGCTTTATTTGGTAAATAAATTTTAATTGGGCATTTTAAGTTATTGGACCCTGCAGTGAGAAAAAAAAAGTCTATGCAACCTCATGTGACTGTGATCAAAAAGAGACTTGAAATGTTTCTGGTGCAGCTGACAGATAGTACCAACATGGAAAAGTCCAGATATGTTGATAACATAATCATTTTTGGAATATGTTAATAGCATAATATGTTTATTTACCAGCTATTCACCTGTCTGCTGGACACCTGATTTAAAGTATTAGTTTTTATTTTGCTTATATATAAAGTTTTTCTATATTAAGTTATACAATCATGAGACTTACACAGGGCCAAAACTCTCCATACAGAAGTGCCACTCAGTGCAAGCCTGAGTAATCAGTGGATGCCTCTGCATAAACAGCTTGGTAATGCATAAAGAATGATGATCATGTAATGTTTAGTTATCATGAGAATTATATGAGACGTTGTGTAGACCTTTTCAATGATATGGCCAATCAATTGATTATTAAAACTTACAATAAATGGCTCTGGGGTAAAATAAATTAAGTGGATGTCTGCTCCTAAAACCAACTATAATGAATAAGAAAAGTTACTAAACAATAAATTTTAATCTATATAATATATAAATACTATAATTTTATATTATAGCTTTTAGTGAATTAAGATAATATAACAAAAGAAACTTACTTCTGAGTGACATTTATTATGAGAAGACATTTTTAATAGGTTTTTTAAAAAATTAATTACTAATTATTTGAAATGCATTTATTTAACGTTTCTGAAAGTTTAGCAGTAAAAGAAAATTAAATTCTAATGAAGCTATATTGTTTCTTGTTGCTCGGATTCAAATATTTACAGTGTAATTAATCATACCATTAAGATTTTCTAAAAAAAAATCCACTTTCAAATATAATGTTTGATAAAATATTAAAAATTAATATTCAGAATGGTAATTAATCCTAATTGTATTAATCTACCCTACATTTCTATGTTCACTCTTTTTAGAGTAAATTTAACATTTATTCACAAATTATAAATGCATTTTGCAAATGACTTTCTTAAAGGTATAATTAGTAAATAGTAAATGTTTGGAATCTAAAAAATATTTGGATTCCTGCAATCTTTTAATTAAACAAAATTTAAGAAGAGATAGTCAAGAATTGCCACATGAAAATAAATTTATTGACTCTAAAACGTCTCTAGAAAAAAAAAAAGCAATTATAATTCATTACGAGCAACTTGTTAATAAGTGTGGCTTTTTAAAAGAAGAAAACATAAATAAAAACACAAAGAATAAAAAAGTTAAAAAGGAAAAAAAAATGCAGTTAAAATTGCTGTGCATAAAAGTAAAAATTGAAAATATAGTTGCATATATACTCTGTTCTTTTATTACATTTAATACAAAGAGATAAATAATAATATGAGAGTCACACAATGGTCAAGCCATGGATTGGAGCCTTTTTCCTGCCAAACGTCATTTGAATATTTATAATATTATTTGTGGGTTGTACAAAATTATCAACTTAAAAATTAGCCTGCTGTATTTGATCAATTTACCCTTAATCATTGGAGATGGTCAATCTTTTCAGCTGGCAGGCCGCTTTTTAAATGAGAGCCATAATTTTTTTTTTTGAGAATTAAAAATAAAATAATATCACTATTATTAATGCCACTTTCACATTCAATGACATTTTTTCCAATTTGCCTCATAACTACTCTTTATGATATTTATATTCTCAATTTTTTTTTTATGTTGTGCACAGATTAATTCTGCAGCAGCTAGGATGCAGTAATTTATAAACTCCTCTTTAGAAAATGGTTTAAAAGTGTTTAATTTATTTTTCAAGAAAAAAAATAAGGTAATTTGCGTTCACAGAAATTTCAGACTTTTTTGGACTTTTTATGAGACATGACAGCCACCTGTGAAGCTTCTTTTCAAGTTTTCTATTTTAATGTTTCTTTTCAACAGTTTTGTTGTAATCAGAATGTTTTAATAAATAGTATTCTTTATTAATTGAAATACTTTCCAGACATAACAGGCGTATCAACTTTCTATTTCTTTCTATAAAAAAAGGTGTTTATCCATATCTATTGAAATATGCAATTTTCTGGGTCAATTTTTTTATCTTACTCAGCACATTGCAATAAAAAAATTGCAAAATAACGATAATAAAACAAAGTAAAATTCTAATTTTATTTTTATGAATGTATAGTTAAATTAGTTGGAATATTACACCTCTAATAGAATGAAGTAGAACTATTATAAAGATCAAATGTAATTGAGAAAATAAATATTTTGTTTCACTTTTAATTCAATATTTGAACTCTGTGCATGTTTAAATAGAAGTTTTATACAACATCACTTTACATAATTTTTGAAAATGCCCAGAGGCTGTATTGAAAGCTTTTGCAGCAAGAGTTGTCCAAGGCCAGAGGTTCCCCACCACTAATTTAAGTGGGCTAAAGAAATTAAGAAATATTAATTCTAGGTCTTCAGTTATATAAATAGAATGGGGAGACATGTTTATGCATTTACAATGGTAAAGATAAAAAAAGCCAAGTAATCTTTTTAATATATATCTCACTTGAAGGCAAAACCCATTGAACAGCCTGTGAAGTAAAAGATGATTCTCACAAAGCTTTATGATTACCAACTGCTAAAGGTTTGTTCTGTGTTCTATTATTATTTTAAATTTAGATAAAGATAGCTAGACACCCATTTACCAACCATTGTTAAAAGGTTAGCTGAGATGACCATCATCTTTCTGAGAGAAAAATGTTTAAACCTCTTAAAAAGAATGTCATTTGATCCAAATTTAAACCCCAAATAATAGGCATGGCAGATGCTCTGCACTAGAGCAATAGTTTGTGCATACTATTTACTCCAGAGATATTTACAATAAGCTTATGATAATATTATTCCCAGAATTTTACCATAGAATGTGAATGTTGTGTGAATCAAATCCTAATGATTCTCAATTTAAAAGATCTGTAATCAAAAAACTAATCTAGTTAATTAAATACAGAAATACCAGATAGTGTTCATGGAGGTCTGTTGAATAGAATAAATTAAATTACTACTCTTAATGCAAAGGTTCATGTGATGCCTTATTTAATATATACTAATCTTTCTAAAGACTATTTATAAGAAATAAGACAAACTTGTTAATAAATAGTCACTACAAGGCAAAAATCTCCACAATAATTCTCATAGAGGAAGAATGAAGAAGGAGATAATTGTCTCCAAGCTTACCAATATCTCAGTTATGAGGGTTTGTGCAGTATTTCATCCTTGGGTTATTCTCTAGCTAAAGATAGATAGATGCTCATTAACTGATCAATGTTAGCTGGATTGACTATGGGATAATTATTTGAGAGGAAAATCGTAGCCCTCTTGAAAATAAATTTCATTGAATTGGAATTTGAACCCCTGATTATAGGTACAGCAAACTATGCTGCTTCTATATTGTGAAACCATTAACAAAAGGTGCTTACATGTAATATGTTATCATTAAAAATATGTAATGGCTTAAATTTAAACATTAGGCCTTTTACATATATTAGATTATTCATTAGCATGGATAGCATGAAATAAGTAAACATAGCAGATTAATGTGTTAGTGCAATTCTGATCTTTATTGAAAATAGAAAACGAATAAATGGTTTTGGAGTAGGTAAATAATTGTTCTTAATGCGAAAATCAAAAGAAGGCAGAAACAGTCATGTGATGTTTTATGAAAGATATGTATGTTTGTGTGTATATATATATATATATATATGATAAACAAAAACAAGTTAAAATTTTTTTAACCTGCCTATAGCTTGCATTTTATGATCACAGATGGAGCTCTACCAATAGCCCACTCAAACTTGTTTACTAGTTTCTAGTTCTCCTACTCTTTACTGACGAAAGCCAATTAGCTTGAAACCATGGTTTAAAGGTTGGGGACAATTTGAAAGAGATATTGAATTTTCAATTCTCTCTCAGCATTTTTTGTAAACAAGCTTGAGTAGGCTATTGGTGAGCTCCATCTGTGAATATATATATATATATATATATATATATATATATATATATATATATATATATATATATATATATATATATATATATATATATATATCAAAACTACCCCAAATCTAAAATTAAACCAGACCAGCATAAAAATAATATTAAAACACAACCTAAGGTTTCACTGCTACAAGCAGACTTCTCAAGTGTAAAGAACTACAAAAAAAAACCATACATTATATATACTATTAAAAACTACCCACAAATCCATTCACTTCCCATCCACCCTTAATATTAAAAGAACTCTTAAATAAGTTAATTGCTTCAGAATAATAAATTTTCAATAATAAAGACTTTAATTCTTCTTTTGATTTCATTTCTCTCAAAGAAGACAACCTTAGCTTCATCAAAATCAATAGTGTGGCCTGTATCTTTTTCATGGACATACAAAGCAGAACTAAGATATCTATTTTTAACTCTACTTTTATGAACAATGAAAGAATAAAGGTTCATAAAAGTAGAGTTAAAAATAGATATCTTAGTTCTGCTTTGTATGTCCATGAAAAAGATACAGGCCACACTATTGATTTTGATGAAGCTAAGGTTGTCTTCTTTGAGAGAAATGAAATCAAAAGAAGAATTAAAGAGTCTTTATTATTGAAAATTTATTATTCTGAAGCAATTAACTTATTTAAGAGTTCTTTTAATATTAAGGGTGGATGGGAAGTGAATGGATTTGTGGGTAGTTTTTAATAGTATATATAATGTGTGGTTTTTTTTGTAGTTCTTTACACTTGAGAAGTCTGCTTGTAGCAGGAAGCATTAGGTTGTGTTTTTAATATTATTTTTATGCTGGTCTGGTTTAATTTTAGATTTGGGAGTAGTTTTGATTTTTATATTGACTAGTTTAGCTTTATGTTGTAATGTTTATATATATATATATATATATATATATATATATATATATATATATATATATATATATATATATATATATATATATATATATATATATGTTAAAATTGAAAGCTTAGTGACCTCTTTGAAAGTATTAAATTAAACCAATTTCATTTCAGGGTTGTTTATATATGCAATCAATATAGTTTTATTCTTGCATTTATTATTATTCAATTTCTTCAAGCAAAAGTGAAAGGATTCACTTTTATTTTCTGAATAATATGGTGATTTGTAGCTCTGAATATATTGCATGATTATAAAGTATATAAAATTTGTTTGTGGATTTTAGATTGCATTTATTCAGAATATCATTTTTTTTAGTCAGAAGATAATCAGCCTTCAACATGCATTGTCTAATCATGCAAGATAGAGACTTTTAAAAAGTAAGAATGGTCATCTTACTTTTTTTACCTAAATGCAATTATGTAGGCCAATCCAAAGCATTTTAGAATAAGAGCATGGAGATTTAATCTTTTACAATTTCATATCCATTATATTATTAATTTATAGTTAAATCCAGAAAAATTTTCAAATTTATGACTGGTTAATATTAAATGATGTTAGAATCAATTTAATAACAAGCATAATTTACAAGTGCAGTTTTCATTAGTAATTCTTAGTCACAAGATAATCAGGTTTCAACATGCACTGTTTCATGTTACTAACTCACTGATGTTATAATGAACATTACATGACCACCTTTTCTTATATGTATGACAATATATATAAAGAATTTTGCCTGTTTTAATAACAATTAAGAGCAAGGATAAGAAAATGGGATCATGTGATGTTTATTGATTTAAAACCAATCCTGCCTAATAGGATAGTGGTGGCTATGATTATTAAAGAACCAAAGACACCAAAATGTATGGATACTGAACTGAGTTCAGACCTATATGACTATATAAGCTACTGATCTTGAATTGAAAATATTATGGTGTTTTCAATTTAAGACTCATAGTTTTGTAGTTAAATAGAGATAAAAGGTGGCTTCTGCAGGGTTGCATTAGATCCTAAGATCTAGGTGCAGTGCTCTCAGATCCAAGGATTCTCACTGATGAAGGCCACCAACCAGAAACTAGTCGGGGGATACTGGATGAGTAGGCACTAGATGGAGATTTTATGCACAAGCCTTCTGGAATCCATTGATTACTCTGGCTTGCACTGAGTAGCAATATGTATAGAGAGTTTTGCCTGTTTTAATGATGTTATAATGAGTGTGAAGGAGATTCTCAAACTCAAATGCAAGCTAGATACTTTTATAAGATAAGAATGACTGACTTATCTTTGTACCTAAATACCAGTTGTAAATTTGAAAATTTCCATAATGGATGTAAAGTCATGAAGATTAAATTTTCATGTTCTCATTCTAAAAATGCTTTAGATTGGCCTATATAATTACATTTAGGTACACAGATAAGATGGCTGTTCTTATCTTTTAAAATTATTTATCTTGCATTTGGGTTTGAGAGTATCATGCATACCATTATAACATCTGTGAGTTAGTAACATGACTAAATAATACATCTTGAAGGCTGATTATCATCTGATTAAGAGTTATTAATGTAAAATGCATGTGTAAATTATGCTTGTTATTAAATTGATTATAACATCATCTAATATCTACCAATTGTAAATTTGAAAACTTTGCTGCATTTAACTATAAATTAATAATATAATGAACATAATGATATGAAGATTAAATCTTCACACTCTCATTTCAAAATGCTTTACATTGGCCTATATAAATGCATTTAGGTACAAAAATAAGATGGTCATTCTTATCTTTTAAAAGTATTTTTTGTTTGGTTTTTTGTTTGGTGACATAATTAAACAGTGCATTTTGAAAACTGATTACATTCTGATTAAGAATTGCTAACAAAAACTGCACATGTAAATTATGTTTGTTATCAAATATCTCCTAATTGAATGTTTTGAATACCACTTAGTATTATTAATGTTTTATTCAAATCGATAGTTGCTTGGGTGATCATGTGACATTTGAAATATTTTGAACTTTGATCTGGAAATCTTTTGATATTTATTTTTAGTTATTCTATCTTATTCTAAACCTCTCAATTTCTATCTGATAAGTTGTCAATTAATAAACATTTACAAAAAAAAAAAAACGATTTATATTAAATATTCATCACTTATAATTAAATTACTATTCGGATTTAGCATTCAGGAATTTTAAATAGTTTACATGGTTAAAATCTGGGATAAGTTAATATTTGTCCCAATTAAAAATAGTTTACAAATATTGTTTACGCACACTTTCCATACATTAGTAATTAATTATATGTTGAACTATTTCCATCATCTATTATTAAATGGCTTTAAAAAATAGTCTGATATATAATTAGTTCTGACTTGCCATCATCACAAATTTTCAGACAAACACATATCATCTATATATATATGTGTGAATTAAAAATTATACATTACGAAGAAAATTATGGCTAATTAAATATTTTCTGCTTAAAGTTTATAATTTTTCTGCTAACTTATCCAAGGATAAGAAGGCAAGAACAGTCTTTATGTATGACATGTCTCTATAATTGATTACTAAAATAGCTGAATGATTAATAAACCGTTCACATAAAAGCATATAAGTGTGACCAACAGTTTTATGAGACCAAAAATGCAACAATTGCAGAAACGTCAATACACGTTTTAAAAAATTACTAAAGTAGTTGAAGTCACGTTAATTTTCTTTAAAGTTAGTCATTGTCTTGAGTTTTGTCTAGAGTGCTTAAAATAAATTAAGCTTCATTCTATTCTTAATCTTTATAACTCAAATCATGCTAGTTTAAGCAATGATTAATTTTACTTGGGTGATCTTAAACTAAATTTTATCTTATTAAAACAAAAGTAATAATGAAATAGCATTAAATGGTATTTTTTTTTTTGATGCACCGTAGTCATGTGCAATTTACTTCAAATATTATTTATAAAATATCAGTATATAGATTTTTTTTTATTCCTTTAGACCTATAATAAACTTTTATAGCAATTTAGATAAGGCAAGTGTCGTTACATTTCTCCATCTCCGTCACTAAATCAGCAATAGTTGAGTCGCTCCTAAACACATTGGATGGATGAATCTTGCATGACCACTATTAAAATAAATTTCAAATAAAAACTTAAAATGATTGAAATACATTTGCATTAGTATGACGCTGGTAGTATTACGCTTTCATCGCAATCAAACATTGCTCTGGGCATTTGCCTTCATTTCAACCAATCAATGTTCTGGGCATTTGTCTATTTGTTCACCCTATCACTATAGCTTCAGAATCATCATACATTCCTTATTGCAATAATGATGATGATGATGATGATGATGATGATGTACATCTTTTATATAAAATAGCATTAAATGAAAATTTATTTTTGAGCAGATCTTTAAAAAAAAAGTATGGAAGCCCTGATATAACAAAATATCACCTGACTTTCTCACAAACATATTATATTCTATTTATTCAATCCAGAGCCTTCTATTATAAACATCACTAGGCTAATTTTTGGCTAATGGCTTCTGTTAGAAACTAGCTCAATGAGGTGGATCTGATATCCACTGATTACCCAAGCTTACAATAGATATCTCTGGAGTAGAGTAAATATATTAAAAGCAAAGATAATACAATAGACAAGATGGAGAAGTTTGCTATTATTTCTTAAAGCAATCTTAAGTTGGTTCCAGTTTTAATGCAGAGAATGCAACATGAATGCATTTTTTCCAAGAAAAATATATTTGAAAAGGATTAGGAATACAAATTTGTTTACTTCTACTTGTATTTCAAAGTCAGCTATATTTGCATGTATGCCATTGCTTTCTTCAAAAAAATAAAGACTTTATCATCAACAGTATTAGAAATTGTAAATAAAATAAAGTCATAATCATGTGACTTAATTTGATAAGCTTGTAATTATAAATTAAAATAAAGAGCATGTTAGCAGCTGTAACAAGTTTTATCGATAAATGCCACAAGAGAAAGCATTTAAAATCTCTATCTAAAAATTATCCCCAGACTGGTTTTCTAGCTATTGGCTTTCCTCAGTAAGATGCTAGGATCTAGTGTCTGGAATACCCTAGAAACATACTGAGAAAATCCAATAAATAGAAACATGTCTGAGGCTGAAGCTACTTTCTAGATAGAGATTTTAAATAATTTCTCTTGTGGCATTTATTGATAAAGCTTGTTAGAGCTATTAGCACACTCGTTATTTTAGTTTAGTATTATAAATTATTGCAATTAAGCTTTTTGGTATCTTTCTTATTATTGTACTTCTTCTTTAATCTTAAAGTGGATAATAGTTTTCATGTGTAGAACCTAACATTAATACATTTTTTAAAGCAGCATATATTTAAAGTGGGTTAATTTGCTTTTACTTATATTTCAAGGATGGCCATATTTACATTTATGTGACTACTTTTTTTTTTCAGAATGCTATATATATATATATATATATCTTAACAAAAACCTTTATTAAAACATTTTCTTCAACTTATCATCTTGCTTTCTACCCCCACTTCCGCTCTTCAATTAATAGATTACTGAATAACTTCAAAGATAGGCTTGAACCTGAAATTATACCTAACATCATTTACAAAAAATAAACAGCCTCAAACTGGATGTTAGCCAATATATTATGGGAAACCCCAAGCATTCTTGTCTAGACATCTTTACCAGCACCAATACTTATACAAAAGAGCTTCAGTCAAGCCTGAACATAGCTCTATATTCCTTGAGCACCAAAAGGTGACAGAGAATCAATTTGTCCCCTCCTATGCAACTATCATATATCAAATTAAATGATTCAAAGAGAAAAATAAGAGATACTTGCTATATAGTCAACAATGCAAATACTATCAACTATAGAGACTCATCCTTTCTTCTTTCCAAAAAAAAATGGATGCTCTTATTTAAATGTTTAACATTGAATTTAAATATCTCTTCATATACAATTGCATTCATCTCTAGCTCATCTTGTTATAAATATGAGAAATGCCATAAGTTCATGAAAACACTAAGCCATATTTAATTTTATAGAAATAACAAGCTTCTCTATAATTGTGTATAAGCATACTTATATTTAGTATACATCATTGTCATTAAGCTTTTTTGTTCCTTATGCTGGCTTTCCATATAATTCTCAAAAATTTCCAGTGGTCTTTCTTTTTCATTGTTCAATTTTCACAACCATAAAGAAACTTCATAGCTTGAACTTTTTTGCTATCTATAGAATTCTTATAAATCTGTAGTGGTCTTCTTTTTTATTGTCGAACTTTCACATTCATAGAGAAATCTTATAGTATGAATATTTTTGTTTTCCATAGAATTCTCAAAAATCTCCAATGGTTTTTTTTTCATTATTCAACTTTCACAATAAATAAGAAATCTCATAGCTTGAATCTTTTGGATCTTCATTTTTAGATATATGTCTTACAACTCAAAAAGTCTTTTCCAGATTCTTTATTGTTGCTCTGCCAAATTTAATCTGCCTTAAATACATCTTAAACTAGGTTGATCTAGAATTCTATCTATAAGATTAAAATGTAAGCTAGTATCCAATTGAATGAGTAAAGTAATTATTGTGATTGTAAACAGCAAATGATAATTATAACCAATAAAATATCACAACATCGATCACATGATATCAGGTTCCATATTACTGTTGTAGTAACACATTTTCCCACCTTCTTTAAACCACTTCCAGTAAGTATTTAAAAAACCAATTTCCAGATAACAGCTTAATAAATTCCTATTCTGTGTGTTCCTATCCAAAATCCTCAGATTAGGTTCAAGTTTATGTCTCTCATCAATGAGGAAGTATAGATCTTGGAACAGTTCAACTGGACCTTAGGATCTAATGCACTTTCCTTCCAGTATCTATCATTTACTTCTGTTATACTATCAACCTATCAGATCAAACTGTAAAGCATAAGATATTAAGCATTGTCATTTGGAAATCTACAGTTTACAGCAAGTAGCTAAAAGAAGGTGGAAAACTATGCTGCTAAAATGATGACCATATATCAAAATATATTACAAGGAAGGAAGGATAAATCACAGAAGTATAATTAAATTATATAAAAAAAATGAAATAAGACTAAATTTTAACATGGAGTGAAAATATTTTATATTGAAGTACTTCTCTTGATGATGTTGTTGTAATGTTCATATTTTTTTCTTTACATTATTATTTTAATATTGCATTTCCAGAGATAAAAGATCTTTCTTTCTGTTCTGCGTGAGTTAGTGGAATGATGGATTCCGGACCTCAAAAATCCATTGATCACAGCTCTACCATTTTCTATGTTCAAACTTTTTGTGAACTCCCAAAAATAAATTATTTGATTATTTTATTTACGGAATTCTTTTATAAATGTTGAAAATATATATATTATTTTGTATATAGGTACTTAAAATAGAAAAGAAAAATTATTAGATAAAATGAATGATAAAAACAGTTGAATAAGGTTATCTTTGTACCAAATCGAATATATATCTATATTAGAATAATTAAATGGTGGTAAATTATGATGTAATAATTTTAAGAATAAATGAAAATCTCTAATGTTTTTTTCATTAAATTTAATTAACTTTTTTAATTATATATAGTTTATGATGATTTGAAAATTCACAAGGATATTGAACAGTTTTTACCTCAAACAATTTTTACCTTATGAAGATTACTTAAGGTGTAATAAAATCAGAAAGTAAAAACATCGTAAAAGTTTGATATTGGAACTCGCAAATATCATTGCTCCTAGTTGACATCTTAATCATAAGCAATCAGAAATATTACAATTTTTATTTGCTAAGGGTTTCAATGATAACATAATGTGAGACAAAGATGATGATAAGAGATTTTTATCTGCTCTTATAATTATATATACATATTGATTTATATAAAATTAATCTTTACATATCAGATTTATTGTCTTTTTAGTGCTGGGATGCTATGATAAAAAAACAGCTTTCAATACCCTCTTAGTATCATATTCATAGTACTGAATGATAGGAAAGAGGGTGATATATGTAAATGTACCGTAAGTTTATTTAAATTTATTCAAATGAGTTCAGTGGAATAAATAACCTACTTTTTTGAAAGGGGAAATAGAATTTCTTTTTGTTAATGGAGTTAGAGTCATTGGCAATGTGCCATGACCCTTTAATCTTGCACATGTCATTGTTTCTTTCAAATACATGTGATGCTGGCTGCTATGGGTTTGAATTCATAACCAAGTGTATTTTGATATTCAAGACATATGGATCAATATTCTGGTTTGCTTTTGGTCCTTTTTTATAGGTATTGGTTTTGTGATAGCAGTGTGATGAAGCTAGCATATGATTCTCAATTTCTCCATAGTAAACAGCTTTTTATCCAGTTTGCATACATGTGATCCTGTAGCCTGTGTAGGATATTTGTTCTGTGGGAAGTTTGCCTTTGAAGTTGTTTATTAGTTTATTTATTGAGGGAAGGGTGCAGAACCTTACTCCATATGATTTAGAAAAAATTTGGTGATATTTCTGGCTATTTGGGAAATATCTGGGAGCAGTATTCATGCCTTGTCAACAATTGGAGGATTTTCTCTGATTTTATTATAGTCTTTGTTGGTGATGTTAGCCAGTATAATGAATTTGAACCTCACATGACATAAGTTATTTATATATTTTTTAATGTTGGCCTTTTGATCCCTGTCTATATGAAATTAATCTTATATACCCATGCATTCCTTGGGGATTATAATGATATATATATATGTTTATACATACTTTTAGATGTGTAAAGATAGATTAGCCATAGCTCATCATTCTATTTGATTTATTTTTGCATAAATTTTTAAGTTTAAATTATTGATCAAACCTTTTTTTTATATATCAAAATAGTTTTTTCAAACTAATGGATATTTGTTTGATAATACAATTCTGTTATAGTTGGAATAAGAACATTCCCTGGTGACAGTTGATGAAAGTATTTTTATTTTCGTAATTGAGATAATGTTAAAAATAATTAGCCAGATATGAATCAATATTCTTTTTTGTATTACATTGCAAAGTTATAAGAGAATTATAGACTTAAATAGGGAAATTGATCTTATTAGCTGCAAAAATCAATAGTAGTCAAAATGAAACAAACAAAGAAGTCAGTTGGATATATAAAATGTTTGTATGTTATAAGATAGACTAAATCTGAATATATTTCTAAAGTGTTGTATTTTTATTGTATTAAATATCTATTTGTAAAAATAGAAAGAAACGGAACAGCACTGGCAATAAGCATTGAGATTTCCCTATTGTTAATTCAGTTCATTTAATCTTCATTCCAGACTATATATTTACACAATATAAAAAAGAACATGTTTACAACTATAAATTTCATCTGTTGTTTTCAAATAAAATAAATAATACCCTTTATTATAATATATATATATATATTAGTAAATAATAAATAAACTCACTATATGTAACTGAACAGAAAGTAACTGACGTTTCCAATAAGTAATATAACGTAAATAATCTCTTCAAAAGACAGATGTTGCCACATGTCTCCAAACATTTGTTCTTGTATATGCTTAGTCTATTTATGTAATTTTAAATGGCGGAGTGAATTAAATTCATTGATCATGTATATTTATAAAATAAATGATAAGAAACATCATTAAATATTTAGAGGATCAAAGTCGATCTTTAGTTTAAATATCCTCTAAATATTTTTTTTTATGTCATAGCATCTGAGGGGAAATGAACCCGCGAACCCAGGACAACTGCAAGGCAGCTATGCTGACCACTCGACCACCAATGCTGACTGATCCTCTAAATATTTAAATAGTGAATCTTATTGTTTATTTTTTAAACATATATATATATAATCTCAATATCATCTATGTTCTTTATTACTTTTTGCAATGAAAATGTAAGTAGATGTTCTGAAGAAAATTGCTGAGGCAATCAAAACTGTCAATAGTGGGTTGTAAAAATGCATTGTAAGAAGTAATAATGAACATAGATTATATTAATATTTGAGCAAGCACAAGAAATGGTGATCATGTGATATTAATATTATATGAATTTCGCAATGCAATAAGAAAAATAAAGTTATAATATATATATATATTCAATAGATCAAATTCACTCCTTATTTAAAATTATGCAAATAAGGTAAGCATATATACTAGAAAATGCTAAGAGATAGGTGGTATCACCTATTTTGTTTGAAGTGTTTATTAATGTTATATAACTCATTGGAAGTTTTAGTTACTTCCTTTTCAGTTATATATATATGAGAAACAAAAAAACACAAGTTAAACATGCTAACGCTTGTATTTATGACAATAGATGGTGTTCTACCAAAAACACTGTCAAGCGTATGTTTTGTTTACATAAATGTCAGAGCAAGCATTCACTATCTCTAACTTTAGTTCCACTTTCAGATCATGATTTCAAGCTATTTGCTATCGTCAGTGAAAGACAGGAATAAGAAATTAGATCTAAACACAAACTCTGAGCATTTATGAAACAGTTTCTATTCAGCTTGCAAGCATGAATCTTTTAGACACGTAATGTCTTCAAACTCAGCATAGCAAGCCAGATAGCTACATGGGTCTGATATAAGTTCAGCATCACCACATAGTAGAAGCCTCTGCAATATATATCATTGCAAGAAAGACCTCAAAGGTACATTTATGAAAAACAAAAAAACACAAGTTAAAACTTGCTAACGCTTGTATTTATGACAATATCTGGCTTGCTATGCTGAGTTTGAAGACATTATGTGTCTAAAAGATTCACGCTTGCAAGCTGAATAGAAACTGTTTCATAAATGCTCAGAGTTTGTGTTTAGATCTAGTTTCTTATTCCTGTCTTTCACTGATGATAGCAAATATCTTGAAATCATGATCTGAAAGTGGAACTAAAGTTAGAGATAGTGAATGCTTGCTCTGACGTTTATGTAAACAAAACATACGCTTGACGGTGTTTTTGGTAGAATGCCATCTATTGTCATATATATATATATTAATAACAAATTGCAGTGATGAAATCTCTTGATGGGGTGCAAAAGTCATGATGTAAAAAATGAAAGTATACATTCCCAAAAAGATTTATAAAAAAAATTGGAGTTAGTCCAGAATATAATTGTATGCATATTTTTTGACTATATAAAAAAACTACATTTAAATAAAATCTATTTAATACAAATGACATTCATTTATGTTTTGTAAGGATTTGATATAGCTGAAAAAAAAATTGCTCAAAAATGAGGCCTTCTTGAATTTTATGTAGTCATAGTTTGTAATTTAGAATTCAGCTATTATGCGAACATACAATATCGTATTTAAGAATGAGTTGATGTGGAGTATTTTAAAATTCAGATTCGTAATATTAAAAACATTTCACATCTTATTTTAATAGTAGCAACTTTTTCCACACAATAGTGCCATCTAGTGCAAGTTATAGTAATCAATAGATGACAGAAGGTTTGTGTATTTAAATCTCTATCTAGTATCTACTTATCCAATATTCCCAAACTAGTTTCTAAATTATGACTCCCATCAGTGAGAAGCTTTAGATATAAAAGCAATGCATCTAGAACTTTGAATCAAATGCATCCCTCCAGCAGCTACCTTTTACCCTTTTAGTTAATTATAAAGTACTGAGTTAAAAACTAACTTGCACTAGATGGAAGTGTTGTATAGAGAAAGTTGCTATTATGTTTAATATCTTATGTAAGCATGGGAAATAATGATCACATGATGTTTCAATGGTTTAATACCAATCTTAGCCAAAAGAGGTTGGTGACTATGGTTATAAAAAAAAAGACACCAAAATATACAGCTACTGAACTGGGTTCAGATCTGTATGACTATACAGAAAATTAACTTGGATTGAAAACATTATTATGTTTTTAATTTTGGTCTATTGCTTTATTGTTAATAAACAAAACTTTAAAATGGAGCAGTTGGAGAAGTGGATTAGACCCAAAGATCTAGATCCATTGCTTTCAGATCCAAGGCTTCTGATTAATGAAAGCCATAAAATAGAAATCATTCCGAGGATATTGAATGAGCAGACACTAGAGAGAAATTTAATTGCACAAATATTCTGGAATATATTGATTAACTATAGCTTGCCATAGGTGGCGCTATTGTATGCAGACAGTTTCTACTGTTTTAGTAATTTGTGTATGCATAAATAATGAAGGTCAAGTGATGTTTCAGTGGTTAAATATCAACCTCATTATTTGTTATAAAAACTAATGTCATCCAGTTTTCAAAATAAGCTGGTACTTGAATGTTTAGAATCAAAATAGATATTATTTTCACAGTGAGTTAATAGGGGGCATTTAAAAGGAAAGATTCATAATACTATAACTTAATACTGTACTAACTGAATGATTCGAATAATGTCATTCAGAAAGAATGATACGTTAAATTCCAAACTTATGAACAACTTAATAAATTCTCAAAGTGAAACATTAATTAGTTCAATCACATTTAGAATCATGTTTAATATGACATGATTTGCAGTTGTGAAAATTATTTATGGTATCATGTGGTATTTATAAGATCACTCTGTGTTCATATGGGGTTTTACAATTTAGTAGCACTAGCAGATATTGAAAAAGATGTTTGTGTCATCCATTAATAACTTTGCTAGTAAGAGTATTATTAACTGTGATGGCATAATGCATATAAATATTATACAAACACTGTTGAAATACATTAAGAGTGCATTATCTCATATTTCCCAGAAAAAGTTATAAAATTGTATTTTATATCATAATAATGTTAACAATTCAATAATGTTACTTAGTTAATAAATAATGGAAATGCATAATTAATTGGTAGTGATTAATCACATGCAGGTAATTACTGAATCAGATTTGTAGCTATACACCATCTGAAGAGATTTTAATTATTAGCGTTTAAACAAATGTCACAATAATAAACAATATACATTTCTATCCTGTACTCCATAGCTCTACTATTACATCATATTATTTGCCTTGCATTCATAGTCATTATAAGATATATTGGGATCTTAGAATGCCCCATGATATCTAACGCTTATCCACTTAACATCAATGGAGATGTCCAATGACCTTCCTAACATCTGTCAAATAATCTTCACAGTGGTTTTTATATTTTTGAAATAGGTACATCAATTTATCTGAACTTATGATCCTTTAACTTATACTAGTTTTATAATGTCTTCTGGAAATATTATGTACTTGTTGTTTAAATCACAATTATTCTCATGTTCGCAAGTCCCAATATTATCCATGTTAATAAATTGATGAAGATGTTTTCTAATAATTTTTTGATTATGTTTTCATAGTCTATAAATCTCCAATGTATTTTATGCATTAACATAGACCATGATCTGCTAGATATCTTCTTCAATCCTTTTTTGTCTTTTATGTCATTTCCAGTTTGTGTGATTAAAAGCAAAAATTATGAGTTGCACTTTTATCCACTGGATTTTGCTGTGTGTTTGTTGCCATGATATTTTTTAAAGTATAACAATTTATAAGTGAAGTATTATTGTATATTTGTGCAGGTCAAGAGATATGCATATTCTATTACAGGGACAATGGTCTTTCAATAACAAAAAATAATAATGAAAGAGAAGGCATTATTCATAGAATTTGTTTATTAGATGATGACAATAATGACTATAGTGATTTCCCATTTTTTAATTTTCTAGTTGAAATTATTTAATATCATTTATTGAATAAGTTTGGTTAAGGGTTGTGTGAAAATCTGACTTTATACCCACTATATATTACATATAAAAGTGCAGGTATGAAAAAACATGTACTGTAGAAAAAAATCATATTTTATAATGAGTAAAGAAAAATCTTAATCTTGTTTGGAATGTATAGATAATAAAAAAAAAAAATGGAAGATTTATAATGCAGAAGAGTAAAGAAGGTAAAAAATGTTTAAAAATCATTTTTAAATCAGAAAAATTGGTAATCTGAAAATATTTAAGAACCAAGAACATTTACCAAATTTTTGAAAGATTTGATATAATTGTTTCTGCCATGTGAAAGTCTTTCTTTAGTTCATTATGATAGAAGCAAAATATCTGATTAAATACAGGGGATTTGAACTCAGACTTTCAAGCACTCTTCAACCACCCACATTATCTCATACAACTGATACACATGGTCTCACACATGTAGAAAAGATAAATAATCACCAATATCCGTATTTCGTGCTAAACCAGGACTCATCAGTTCCAGACATTCGAAGATTAGAATATTTGGGGATTATTGAGGCATCTTCTTTTAATGAAAAACCTTAACCATTAATCACCTAAACGTGAATTGATCTGATGTAGCAAATATAAATATATATTTATTTATAAGTCACTTGCCCAGAATGCGATGTCACTTTTAAAAACAAGTTTTGAATACCTTATTTTTTATTTTTATGTGTCAAAGCGTCAGCCGTGAAGCGAACCCCGGGACAACTGCTTGTAAGGCAGCTGTGCTAACCCCTCACCACCAACGCTTGTCTACCTTATTTACCCGTTCATTTTAAGTACATTTAAAATTTATATTTTACAATGTTCAGGAGGCATAAAAATGAATACATTATTTAGTTCACATTCGCGGATAACCCAAACAATGTATTTACACTCCCCCCCATGAAAGATTTTATTTTAACATTTATTTGAAACTACGGATTTAAAATGTATTATATTTTATAGCCAAAAAATTTTAATATTTTATCTTTTCATTAAATATTTTTGCATATAAATTAAAATTATTTTTTGCATATAAATTAATATTTACACTAAGATCAGTAATTCATTTTATATTATTAAATAAAAATTAAAATTAGTTTCAGTTTTTAAAAAAAAAGTGATAAATGAAAAACGTTCATTGCCCTATATATATATAATGCGACGGAATTGTGTGACCGTTTATAAATGGTGATCATGTGATGTTTAGTGGTTTTAAAGCTGCGACTGTTTAATTAAACCATTTTATACGTCGCTAAATTTTATCTCGTCTCTGAAACTGTGGGAACGAAAGAACTATAAAATAAAAATGATCTTTTAACACTTTTAACAGTTGAAAATATACTTCTAAGACATATTTTGTATTAAAAGCATTTTATTACGAAAAATTGTTGAATTGATTGAAAAAATGTAGTTTTAGTTTGTCTAACAATTTGTAAATATTGGTGGACTGTCATACAAGTAATATAACAGATTTTAATAGATATTTTATTCTCTTGACAAATGTATAATACTTTTCACAGTTTACTTCATCGATAGAGTCGGAACTAGAAAGTTCCATATACCATAGTTCAGCAGTTATTTCTTAATTTTATACATCTTTTGACCTCCTCAGTGTCAACCATTTGATTTTTTTTTTTACTATTCACCAGTTGTACTTCAAAAATAAACATGAACCACACAGTTCACACTTTTTTGTGATGGAAGAACATTGATGTGAATTGTAAGATGTGCTAATAGATGCAACTTAGATGAGTAAACTATTAGCATGTAGTAATCAACAACATTTTCTTCTACAACTAATGAGTAGAGATGGTGTTGAGATGTAACTTGTAAATAGAGAGAAGGTTATAGTGGGTGTAATGAAATGTGAGAAATTAAATGTAAATTTGGTCATTGTAAATGCTAATGTAATCTTAAATGTTAGTGTAAAGCCAACTATGACATTTTTAAGTGAATGGTGGGAATATAGAGGTAGGTATTCATTGTTTAAAATTAGCCAATTAAATCCTAGCTTTTATGAAAGCTTTAAAGAACTTAGGATAAACTGCAAGTTAGTGCTTTGATTATTGGTCAGTTGTCATATATATAGAACTAATGGAATGGAATGATGTTCTCCATATGTATTTTTTTGCATTTCCATTAATTTTATTATTATTTTCATTAGTTATGTTTAATGAGGAATTATAATAAGTTAATAGACAAAGCATCAAATTAATTAGAAAATATGATAATATTATTAGTATTTTCAGTTTATTATAAAATTTTATAGGATAAAAATGCAAATTAAAAAATTACCCTCACCCTCCGAGTTTTTAAAAGTTAATTGATGAATATCTTGACTTAATTCTATATATGGCATGCATAATTATAAGTTATTGATTCTAGGACTATTCATGCATTTTCATGATGACTAAAATTTTTGGACATTGATTTATAATTATTAGTTCAACCTTAAGAAGGAAAGAGGAAGAGTAGCTATTGAAAAAGCAAATTATTAAGCTCTGTCACAAAATGATTTCATATTAAATAAAAAAGAACTCATCTTATTAATTACACTTACATTTACAAATTATGATTATTTGAGTACAATTATAGTGCATATAATTAAGCTAGATATAATTATATGAAGCTTGAATACAGACTTTCATGATCCCAGCAGTCTTCAGCTTCATCTTATATAACTGATGCCCATGACCACATACATGTGAAAAAGATAAATGATTTCCAATATATGTATTTCATGCTAAACTAATGCTTATCCTTTAATCCAGATCATTATCTCCCACACACATATGTAATCAGTCCTTGGTTTATATTAAGATAGCAAATATTCAAACTTTAATGGACAGGCTTCAACCTTCTCTACTCTCCAATTGTTCAACAATCTATATCATTGAAAATCTGATGATGGAATGTTCAAAACCTTTGCTAATGGCAATATTATTCCCATACTCATATTGATCTTAAGTCACTCTGATTCCTCATATATAGGACCACACAGAAGAGCGATAGGCAGAAGTCAGGCTGAATTACATCTAGCTTAAGTATATAAGCTATACTTATATTCAAATATTACAGATTCTGCCTGAATTCTGCCCATCCTATGTATTTAAATGGACATATTAAAATCCTACATATGAGATGTCCAAATGACTTAAGGTTGATTTGGATATAACAATAATATTGGCATCAATAAGGGCTTTGATCATTCCATCATCAGATTTTCAATAATGTCGATGGCTGAAGAATTGGAAAGAGGAGAGGACTAAAGCATGTCCATTAAAGTTTAAAGATTTTATATCTTAATATAAACCAAGCACAGAATATATGTGGAAGATAATAATCCAGACCAACTGATGAGTACTGGTTCAGTACAAAATACATATATTGGAGAACATTTATCTTTTTCAGTACATGGTCATGTGTAGCAGTTATAGAAGATGATATAATTGACTGAAGGAAGCTTGAAAGTCTGTTTTCAAATTTCCTATAAATTATGATTGTATGAGAATAAAGTAATTTAAAAAGTATTTGGCTTTAGTTTTTAGATATTTTTTTAATAATATGGAATACTTTTATATTTTGGTAATTGCTGTGGAAGTTTATGCTAGTGTGTTGTGTTTTGTGAGTGTTTCAACTATGCTTAAATTTTCTGTGGTTTCTTATATTCACTTATTTCATGAAGATCGATGGCAGCATCTCTTGTTTTCTTCTCTTTTAGTCATATTTTTATGTTAAATTGCATTTATTGTATTTAAAAACAAAAGGAAATATGAAGAGCATATAGAAGGATTAACATATTTGAAAGGATATATGTAATGTTTTGATTATCACTGTCAACCTGCCAGGAGTGAGATTAAGTAAAGTCTGCCTTAAAGTTGAAGTCTTCAGATATCTATTTCTATATACAAAGAAAAAAGCTAATGAAAGTCAGTTTTTTTATTTATAGCTGTGATAGCTATAATTCTTATATTGTCATATACAATCCATATATTATTATATTATCATTTCTATTGTTTTAATCCATCAAACTATATTCATTTTCTTCAACACCATATAAAATATGTCAAATTAGTAAACTTGATATCAGAAGGATTGTTCATTATGAATTTGTATCAACTAGGCAAACCGTTAATCAAATTTACTGTTCGGAAGTGTTGAAAAACTGTGTGAAAAAATGAAAATGACTTGGAACTTGCCAATGTCTTCTCATTCTCATATCATTGTACTACACCAGATCACACACCCCAGCTTATGAGTGTTTTTAGCAAAAACCAAATAACTGTATTAGAACACTTTCCTACTCATCTGATCAGGCTCCCAATGACTTTTTTTTACCAAAGATAAAGGAAATATTATAAATGGAAATCATTCTGTCCATTAAGATTTGTTTATGGTATCACATTAAAAGGTTTTGTCAGTAAATATATTCAAGCTTTGAAACCAGTAATCAGGTGGTTTTTCATTTCTATAGAAAGATGCAGATGTTTAAACCTTCATATTATCTGATGATCAAAAATTGTTCTGAGAAATATATATATAATAATATTATAATGTGAAATCTGTATTTCTTCAAATTAATATACATAATCTTATAATTGATTATTTATAAATACAGTAATTAGATAGAAGTAAAGTATAATTTTAAAAATTTTATCCACTTAGGAGCGCTTTCGACTATTCTCATAGTTTTTGTCAACTAACACTTTGAAAGGCTAACCTTCCCATAATTCCATCATCTTAACATTAGCCTTTCAAAATGTTAGTTGACAAAGACTATGAGGATAGTCAAAAGGCATGCTGAAGATGTTAAGGTCATGGAATTGTGGGAATGTTAGCCTTTCAAAGTGTTAGTTGACAAAGACTACAAGGATATCGAAAGCACTCCTAAGTGGATAAAATTTTTAAAGTTATATTTTACATATATCTAATTACTGTATTTATAAATATTCAATTATGAGACTATATATATATATATATAAGAAGAGTTTTTTTATTGACTGATAACTTATGCAACTCATGTCAGGATTACTGTCATTTAGTTTGATTAATCACATATCTCAAAATAATATTCTGTTAGGTTTTTAAAAAAACTCAAATTCTTTATTAGCCATTTAGCTGGATGGTTATCAATTTATAAATGCAAACCCAATTTAAGGGTTTGATAGGGTAGTAGAAATATGGATTTAAATGTTGGGGTATAGCACATTTTTCTTCAAGCTATTAAAAATATAATATTTAATCACAAGGAAATAACTATTATAACTAAATTAGCTGTACATACAATTATTTTTCCTAATTTGTTGTATGGTAGTGAGATATGGACATCTATTGAAACATGTAGAGGCATTAGAAAAGTTTCATTTAGGGATGCTCTTTTAAAAATACAATGGCAAGATCATAAGACCAGTTAATATATGCTTCAATTTGCTGGATATGTTGTTATTTTTATAAATAAAATAACTTTTTTTGCTGTTGTCTGATTGGTGAATGTATGAATGTTTGTCCAATGTCACATGATAAATTCATAAAGAGGCATATTTTTCAATAAAAAAATTATTTGTTCCATCATTAAATTGTAATAATGCTGTTAAATTCATGTATCAAATACAACAGGTAATGGGGGAAATTATAATTTTTTTGTTTAATTTGCATTAAATCTTTAAAAAAAATTGTTAAAACAATAATTAAAAAAAACTATCACAAAAACATTGGCGACAATGCTGCTAAAATATATGTTTGTTTTTAATGGTAATGATGCCTTTTATAAATCAATGACCTGAAAGGATGTTGCTTTTGTAACATTTCTGAAAAGCAACAATTAAAAAAAGCTATTACAAAACAAATGCTGACAAAGTATATGTTTATTCATAATGCTATCAATATAACAGGTAATGAAACCTTTTACAAGATGAGTGCCTGAAAGGAAATTGTTTTTTGTAAAATTTCTGAAAAATATTTGTTAAAGCAACTAATCAAAAAAAAAATTATTGCAAATATTATATTTAATAATTTGTAATATCAAAACAATGATTTTTAAAAAGGCTGCATACATTTAGTAGAGTATACTATTGCCAAATCCCATCTTCTTTGGATTGAACAAGTAAAGTGAACAAAGAGTACAAGGTTTCCAAAAAAAAGAGTTATATGATATCTTGAATATAGCTTTCATAGGAGTGATGGACTCTGTTTACATTATAGCAATTACCTCAAAGATATTCTTAAAATATGCGATGGTGATAATTTTCATTGGTAAGATATGATTGAGAATAGAATGCAGTGAAGATACATTACACATGGAAGTTAATTGTTTTAGAAAAGTTTTCTCCAGAACAAAACAAAAAAATTGACAGCATGTATGTCTTAAATATGAATATATTTAAGGTCTATAGATTAGTTGTGTAGTTTATCACAAAATTTATCTCCAGTATATAATTAATTTTTGGTTTAGCTTTTTATTTTTGAGTTGGAAATGACAATATTTGTTTTAGAGTGGGTGATGCTACTGGTATTATGAGATGATAGAAATCATCTCCATCCATTAAGGGCTGTTTATAGTGTTGCCTTAAGAAAGTGTAATACCATATATGAAGTGTGATAATTTAATTCCTGGAATGGCATATGTTGTCACCCATAACTAATTATATCAAAATCATGAGTATTGAACATTCATGTTTGATCATGTGTAAGCTAACTTGTGAAAGTTTTAAGCCGTTAGACTTAGTTACTAGTTATTGAGAAGATAATAAATATCTGTGTGAGCACTTTGGTATAAAAGTGGGTCATAGTGCACTCATTGTCAGAGACTTTTTGGCCCCCAAAAAATCAATTACACAACTAAACTATCCGGCCTACTCACTTGGCTTAGCTCCCTGTGACTTTTGGTTATTTCCAAAATTAAAAACTGCACTGAAAGAGCGAAGATTTTTCTACTATAACTGATAGCCAAAAGAATGTGAAACAGCTACTCAACAGTATTCCTGAAAATGAGTTCCAAGTATGCTTCCAGAAATGGGAATATCATTTTAATCAGTGTATAGATGCACAAGGGGACTAATTTGAAGGTGCCATTAACCATTACTATACACTTCCACATGCGTATTTTATAACAACATAATTTATAAGCGTAGTTTTCATTAGTAATTCTCAATTCTTATTGAGAATGCACATTTTATGAAAGTGCATTGGGGTATTAAATTGTCATACCTTGTATGTGGGTTTTCAATTGCGAAGCTATTCAAGCTTTAATATCAACAATGACGATATTTACTCACGATATTCAATTGCAATTATGATATTTAAATAAATTTGATTAAATACAAATATATGTAAATACAATATATACTTAACGTCTCTGTTCGGAACAGTTTGAAACAATATATATATACATAATAACTCTTTTTCGGAACAGTTTGATACAATTAGGCAATAGACAACTACAAATGATTATAATACTTGACCATTATTAATAGTTTATTCTTGTTTGCCACCCATTAAGACAATTTATTCTATCACCTCTATATGCTTGTATTATATAAAAGATTGTTTATCTTCTTCATTTTATCAGAGCTAATTTCCTGCTACTTTTTTTTTTTTTAACAAATTTTAATTACATCCTAAGTATAAAAAGAGTGTTTTGAATGGAAAGTAAATTACATAATGAAAAATGAAAAATTCTACATATAATTATTATTTCTTGTAAAATTCTATTGTTGTTTCATCTTGTTTTTTGAAATAGTAAGAATTTTCAGTTTTTTTTTTTTTTTTTAATTAATTATATATAATTCGTAGGATTTTTAATTCTGAAATAATGCATATTAAAATGTTACAAAATAAAAATCCATGTATTCTATATTGTTGTACGTGTGCTGATTGTGTTTATATGCTGTCATTTAACGTCTGACGCTTGTCTACTTGTCTCATTTCATTCTCACACGAATCACCCTCTTTCTCTCTCTATATATATATATCACGATTTTTATTGGTAATAAAGTATTCACTGACCTAGTTCTCCAAATGACCAGATTATATAATTAACTATTTATGAACTTTTATTATTAGTTTCATTGATCAGCTTTATTGCAACTTGAATTCTACTTTTGATAAGATAGTAGTAAGAGTATGTCTTATATTTGACGACAAGCTTCCTATGAGTCTATCACTCTTTTTAATCTTTCTATTGCTCTTTCTATTTTACCCAAATACAACAAAAACAAAATAGGTGACATAGGACATCCTTGCCTTAGTCCCACCCCATTTTTAACTTTAACTGATTCTATATTCCCTAATTGATTGATATATATATATTAATTATTTTCATATAATTTCTTAATAATATCCACTAAAGTTTCATCCATTCCCAAATTTGCTAAATTTATCCATAATCTATTTCTATTTACTCTATCATATGCCTTCTCTATATCTATAAAATTCATATATAACTGTCTACCTAAATTCCTACTCATATCCATAAGTTGTGTAACTACAAATAAACTCTCTCCTATACGCCTATCTAATCTAAAACTTCCTTGCATTTCACCCACTACATTATTCCCTTTCCATCCATTTTACAACTCTTGTAGCCACCATATATGAGAAAACTTTATATAAAACTGATGTTACCGCTATCCTATGATCCTTACTCTTTCCTTTAAATAATAATCTTACTCTTGTATTACTCCCGCTACGCGGAAAAACTCTATTCTGTGCCATCTTATTAAAACAGGATAATAACTTTACTTTTGCCCTATATCCTAAATTCATTACAATCTAACAGTGAAAATCGGTTGCAGCGATTTAAAAACAAAAATTCAAAGAAAATTTATTTTAGAGAATGTTGAAAATTTAAATAAGCCATGATGATGATAAAGGAATGAAGATTTTTGATAGTTTGATTTTATTTTAGAATAAAATATTCACAAAAAAGTTTGACAACTGGTGATACTCGACCCAGAAAGTGGTGCTGATCTGTTATTGTGGTTTATCCTCTTTTTCTTAGTTCGGATTTTAAAACACTAATGTTTAAACTATATTATAAATTAATAAAGCTTTTAAGGCAACATATTTTGCAGATATAAACATGTACAAAACCAGTCATAATCTGTTTTCACTTTTCTTAATGAAGCCATATAGCTTTAGGATATATTTATATATTTCTTTTTAAATGCACAATTTTAGCTTTAGATTTTAGATTTTCTGTAATGCAAAAAAAATAATAATTATTTTTACATACTTTTTTTGTTGACGATAATAATAATAATGGAAAATAATTAATTTCAAAACAAACGCTTTTTATGCGTATACTTTTTAATAATGATAATCCGAGTTTTAAAACGTTTTTTTTTTTTATCGTTGATGACTGCATTAAATTTAATGCATATAAATACACTTTAATAGATTATAAACTCTTTCTTTACCACAGCATAACCAGATTTAACTATATATATATAGACTAAAATTTATATAGATAAAACATCTTTAAATAGCCATAGTAGATCAAGAAGTTAAACCTCTTGCCTCCATAGAACATCAATAAAAACCAATGTATTATTCACTACGTTTTCCAATTTTTAAGTACGTGGGTGTTTGTTTGGCTGGTTTTTATCTTTATTTCATCCTTCAGTAAAACTGGGTAAATACCCATTTACTGATCAATATTAGTTGATTAGTTGCGTTTGCTATGGGATATCTACATACATATTTGCAATGATTCAATTATATTGCATTCTTTAAAAAAAGATGGTTATAAAATTGTTTTTAAAAATGATTATTAGTGATAAATGAAACAGTAAAAATAAATTATGGGTTTAGGATTCATAGGAGAGTCCGTCCCCTTATCAGTATTGAAGACTGCATCTTACTATAATAATTTTATTTGAGAGTTCATGCACTGATACTCACCAAATTAGAAATAATCAACCGGAGACATTTATTCTCTAATTAATATTTAGATATCAATTTGCCGATCACATGTCAAATATGGCTGGATATGAGCAAATTATCCAAAACAAAATCGTAACCTTTTTGGAATTTGGGAAGAAAAATTCAAATTTCTTCCAAATTCAATATTTTATTATGCATAGAAACCTTTTTTTTTTAATCACGGTAAATAATACTATTTATATAATTACTAAGCTTTAAACAATAATAAAAAAATAAATCAAATATTATTTAAAAAAAAACCTTATTTAAAGTTTTCATAATTTTAATGTCTATAAATAAATCACAGATATTAAATATGTAACATTAAGAATATATAAACTTATTCAAGCATAAAGTAAGTCTAAATTCAATACTATAATTATTTCAAGAAGGTAGGCATTTGTTATAAGTTTGTTAAAATGATTTTTTATAATTATAGTTTCAAACTTACTTAATCCATAAATACGTTTATTTAAAGACTTATAAAGGCATATTCATATATATATACTCAAATCTGCTTTAGAAAGTATTTAAGTAATTTATAATTGTATAAAAAATAGTCATAGATCACGTGATCCAATTCTCTTAAGCTTGTAAGATATAAACAATGAGCATTGCCAATTGCTCAACAAGCTTTGTGATAAATGCTTAGCCAGAGAAAGCATTTATAATACTTTTGTCAGGACCCCCCCCAAACTTCCGGCCATGGTTTCTTGCTTTGACACTCCTCAGAGAGGCGCTAGGGAACTTCAGATACTAGATCTGAAGCTATCATGGCGTCTCTCTGAGGAGTGCCAAAGCATGAAACCATGGTCAGAGGCTGGGAGGGAAGGATTCCTGACAGATATTTTAAACGCTTTCTCTGGCTAAGTATTTATCACAAAGCTTGTTGAGCAATTGGCAATGCTCATTGTTTATATTTATAATTGTATATCTTATAATATTATGAATGAAAACATTTGTTAGTCTATTAGCTCATTTTTAAATTAGATAATAACAATTTTGCTATAATATTACATTAGGTATCTTATTAGATGCTGATCTAATAGAAGGTGAGTTAATGCCCTTAGTCATAAAATTAATAAAAAATAGATGCAATTGATTTATGGTATAGGTGATAAATAAATAAATAATTTTATTTAAATGTAAATAAAGATATGCTAAATTATTTTTAAAAATTAATATAAACACTCATAATAATTATGTATATAAAATCATATTAAAAAGGTGCATCAGTCAAAGGTTTCAGCCTTTCACATTATTATATCATCTGCTTGCTCTTAATAAATTTAACATATTTATAATAATCAAAATAATCTGAATTAAACTCAATATACCAATATAAAAAAAGACATAATACATATTGCCAATTACAGGTATAGGGATGGCATATATTGCTGTAAGCTATAGCTATTATATATTTTTTATATTGGTATTATAACAATCGGAAGTAAGTGGAGATCGAATCTAACCACAAAAACAATATCTGCAACTACCAGGGCTCCATCTAGGCATTTGAGCCTAGAAAAATTTATAAAGTAGGCAGATACGCGCTAAGATTCCACTTTATTTAAATATTTCGATCGTTAGCCCAAGTCACTAGCTCAGTGAGTAGCAGAGATAATAAAATATAAATTTTATATCTTAAATATAAAAGAATAAAAGCCACTGCCAGAAATTAACACATAAAAATATTTATTTACGCACATATAAAATCATTCTAAATTCGAGGAAGAAGTTTAACCTTTAGATTTTTATATTAACTTGTAAATTTACATTTAAAAAGATTTCAATAAGTTTAATTTTTATTTAGTGAGTCGAGTATGAATAGACTATATAGGTCTGCATTTGAAAAGAAAATATTCTTTCCCTTATTTAACCTTAGGCCAAAAGTTCGTAGTCAAAACGGCGCCAATCCACCTGATACATTTATGTATTCAATGTAGCATGAAAATACGACAACACAAAATACTGTACTGTCAGGAATGTACATCTGAACAGTAAGTAGAATTAGTGAAGACATTGACTCTCCACCAACAGGAATGTTACATCTGTTGACAAGTAGAACAATAAACAAAAAACTCCATAGGAATGGACTGCGGTCTTCTGCCGACTTACAAACCCATCCATAGGCAAACAGAAAGTGTGTGGCGTATATATGCAATCCTGCCCATAGCGGATCTCATACTACATCTACTAATTACACAAATATATCCAATCCATTGAGCCAATTCAACTATGAAACGAATAACCTAAGATTACCCTCCCTTAATATAACTTTACAAAACTATATAGCCATTCACGCCCGACTTAAATTTAACATTTAGATACGTTCGCACAAATGAATTTTATAAAATTTGTTTTAAAATGTTGAGTATAGATCAGCTGCACAGATTCCATGGTCAAAAACATTCCAAATTAAACAAAATACAAAGTCATCGATAAACGTCACTTGCATAGGGAATATACAAATCCCATTAGCATTCATCGTAAGATGCTGCAGTGATATCGTTGACCTATATATTCTAATCGAATGTGAAAACCACAACATAATCAACTGCTAAAGAATCTATGCAACGTCCATACCCAACCTTAAATTTCCTCATTTAAAATTTAAACAATAAATATTAATACAAATAAAATAATAAATGGAAATGATTTTTTTTTTTTATCAAATGCAAACATATAAAATTAAACATTTTCAATTGATTTTAAACTTAAAAGTCAGATAGAAGTTCATAAGCTTGAATGAAAGTTCTTAGTTATTTTTAAATTTAGAGTTCATGTCAATATAGCTTACAATAGAAGAGTCCAGGTTCCTGTTTTTTAATTCCCGCGACGTCTCCATTGGAAGATAATGTTCTGGAGGTAGCATTAGCTGTTTTCATTCTTGTATCACAGTCTTTTCATTTTATATTTTTTTTAAAACAAAAAAAAATGAGAGAGAACGGCAAGTGCGTCTTACCGGTCTCATCAAATCAAGTCCGAAAAAAACTGTCTGGAACTCAATATTTCTCTTTTTATAGTAAATCTCCAGATTGAATGAACAAAGACGTCACTAATCCAAATTTTCGTTCGGGTCCGGGCTGAGGCTTGGTGCTTCCATTGGTCAAGCTAAAATCTTTTTATTCTCTTATCTAATTTACTCTCTGACTTTTTAATTAGACAGCTTTTGGATAATTAATAAACAATCATTTCCATTTACAGATTACAGGAATTAATTAATACCTGTTTTTATTTTTACTTACGTTATTTCTTTTTTAAACTATTTTTATATTTAAATCCTTTTTTATAAAAAAAATACATTCAAATACCTTTTTTTATTTATTAAAAAAAAATATTTTTAAAGTTTAGCATCTGTGCGAATATATACGTTTAACAAACATTTTAATTTTAGCGTTTAGTTTTTTTCTTTCTTTTTAATACACTTATTTTTATATGCGAACTTAAAAGTTTTTATTTCAATTTAATGTAACGACATATTTATATATCGTTACAGTATATAGAATATTGTAAACTTTATAAACTTTATTCCAGAGTATTTTGATTATATATATATATATTGGACTTGTTCATAATAATGTGAAAGGCTGAAACCTTTGTTAGATGCGCCTTAAAAATGCTTATATGACAGCCAAGCAGGTGTAATAATGACTGCACAGGGAATTCTCAAGTCAAAACTCAAGCCAGAAATTTTATGAGAAAAAGATGTTCCACCTTCCTCTCTACTTAAATTTATATATAAATAAGCCAGCCTCAAGTATTTTGAACTAAGACCAAGCTTTAAACACCACATTTAATTCACTAAATATTATAGATAAATGAACAACATGAAATCTATCGATTTACTACGAAGTAATTTTCAAATCCAATGAATTTATTTATTCATGTATACATTTAGAAAATATTAATATTGCACTGATGTTTCAGTTGAAGCCCATTAGCTATTTTTTGGATAGTAGAGGTCATGCAGGAATGATGAAGAGATACTTAAAAATCAGAAAATTATATATTATATTTTTAATTTATAAATTAGTCAACTTGGGATTCCAATAGTCTGTATCTGTATTTTCAAGTCGGATGTAAATGATTGAACTAAATAAAGTTAATGTGTGTGGTGTATATCTTAATTAAAACAGTACGCAGAAAAAAAAATTGGAATAATTGACAAATAACGAAGAACAAAATATATTTTGCAAAGACTTTATAAACTAATCTATGATCCACAAAATACATCCATATATATCACACGTTGCTGCTCAAGCACTTTTCTTTCTTAAAGACTTCGTTGCTTTTCCAAATTTTAGCTCTTCAAAACTATTATAATACTCACCCCCCGCCCGCCCACAATAAAAACGAATACATTTACATCTTTTTATTTTAAAATAATTTTTATAATATAAAAAAATTATGCTCAAATTTAGTATAAAATATTTTTGAGGATATCTATTAATAGTCTTTCACTCTGCACGCGCAATCCAATGATGATATGTCCTTATAATAACAGATAAAATATCCCACTACCCAAGAATATATTGGTTAGTGTTACAATCTTGTAAAATTTTCAGAGTATTAGTAAGCAGTCTGTTATATTTTTGTAAAATATTATACAAGTTTGTGCACTCCAGAAAAACTAGCATTTATTAGATTTTTTTTTTTATGTTGCGAAGTGATAACTGATAAAAATTTAATTAAAGAATTAACGGGTGGAGTGATTTGAAGCCTGTCCATTAATGTATGAAGATTGGCTATCTTAATATAAGCTGAGCTTTGATTGTATATATGTGTGGAGATGATAATCTGGACCATCTGACGAGTGCTGGTTTGGCACGAAGTGCGGATGTTGCGATTATTTGTCTTTTCGGCATACGTGTGGTCAGGTGTGTCAACAGTAAAAGATGGCATGGATGGTTGAAAGTCGTGTGAAAGTCTGAGTTCAAACCCCCTATACATTACATATTGAAGTGCAGATATGAAAAAGCCTGTACTGTAGAAAAATTCTTATTTTAAAGAATTAAAGTAATGGTGAGCGATAAATTTCCAAGAAATATTTGCTGATTGCAATTTTTTGATAAGAGACTAAATTGTCTTAAATGGTAAGGAATTCTGAAGGCACAGTTTACTTAGCTATGGACCTAAATACCTTACTTTAATTGTAGGAGTAATCAGAAAACTATAAAAAGAGTATGTAACTATATAGTCCATTCGAGTGCATGTCCAGTTGATTTTCCAATTCAATTCTGGTGTAACAGAGATCTAGTGTCAGTGCTTTGGTTATTGTGCAAAACTCAGTGGAAATGTGTTCACAGGCAATAGCTGAATAGGCTCACAGAGATTGGGGGACCATAGCCTGAGGAAACCACCCAGATAGCAGCTAAATGAAGAGTTGAATTTCCAGTGGTTTTCAAGTGGAGTTACAGATGGACTGTTGCAAAAACGAAAGCTGCAAGGGGCTTATAGTTGGTCACAGTGCTATACTATGATGTGTTTATGTGCAGCTAAATTGGACTGGGGCAAAGTGTGTGTAAACTGATCCCGTTGAGAACCATTTTTGTAATAGCCAGTCTGAAAGTAAATCATGGGAATTGAACATTAGTGAACTGTTGAGATATTGTTGTTGCAGACTATTCACTATTCTGATTATTCTTATGTGTATTTGTTCACTGGTTTCCCAGTGTTAGTTGGGGACACAGCACAATCATAAGTGTTTTGTTTTGAAAGCCTTTATATTATAATGCATGTTTCACATTTATATAACCAATTTTTCAGAGTCACAGACTTGCAACAAACTAATTCCTTTGAAGTAATTATATAAGTGAGAAGAATGCAAATACAGAGGGTATTTATGGATACTTTCTCAATTCCAAAAAAGTAATCACATTTATGATGTTGTGGATAGTAATTTTAATGAGGGCTTAATGATAGTATGATAAGAGGTTGTATTTTTATATTGGACTATTTCCATCATCTAATATGTGTGTTGAATGTCTTTAAAAAAGTTTAATATTATTTAAATATTCCAAATACCTTCAACTGTTAGTAATATCACAGCAAACAGGTGAGTATATACACCAACAGTTAATAATATCACAGCAAACAGGTGAGTATATGCACCAAATATATGCACAATGTTTTGAGAGGTATTTTCCTCCCCTCTTCTTCAGTTATTGCTGGCCTGACTAGTGACAGTACTAGCATGGGATTTGAACCTGGATCCTTAGATTTTTGATTATTGAAATTTAAGGTAACGCTCTAACCAACTGAGACATCCTGTCAAAGGCAACAATATGTAGTAATTTCATATACTTATCTATGAGGTTTCTCCTGATTTTGCCACTTTTTCCTAAGAGCAAAGTTGATTAGTGGTTTCCATACATTATGTATAGTCAACCTAGGTTGGCTTATGAGATTTTTTGCTATTGTCATGTGAGCAGCTTCTTTAAATTTTCTTCTTTATACCTTTTCTTCTCTATCCAATATTTTTGTATTTTCCCAATTGAACATGTGTTCATTGGTACATACATGGTCTGCTACCTTAGACACCTGTTTTCTCTCTTTGGGAGAAAAATACCTCTTGAACTGTTGTGCATATATTAAACTGTTTGCAGCGATATTACTAACAGTTGAATGTATTTGGAATATTTTAATAAAATTAAACTTTTCTAAAGACATTCAACACACATATTATATGATGGAAATAGTCCAATATAAAAATACAGCTAGAACACCATCACCACAACCCTTCAGGAAAACACTATGATAAGAGGTATTTCTGAAACTTCAGAAACTCCTGTCGATGGAGATGAGAATTCTATATTTAAGCAGGATTCAATTTTAAAGCCATTGTGAAAGTTCTAAAATGCTCAAACAAAGCAATAATATAAAAACTTACAAATAGTTTTCAAAATGATTGTTTCAATAATAATTTTGTGGATTCACATTTGATAGATCTCAAGAAAAACACTACAGATTCTGTGATATATTTTAAATCTAAAATCCACCATTTTAATTAAAAGTTATCAAGACATTATAACTGATGCACATCTTAATAATGATTTAAATCAAAAGAAAAAATTCTTCACCAATCTTTGGTGAAGAATTTTTCTCATCTCCAGCCATTAAAATAGCTGAATTTGTGAACACAATTAAAAAATCAAATTCATTATATATATCAAAACCACCTCAAATAAAAATAATCCTATTTTTATTATTAATCAGCTCAAATTAATAATGACATATTCAAAATATATTGACAAGACCAGTTGCCCTATTGAACAGTGATTGAAAGAATAAAAACTAATGGTTAGAAAAGAAAAAAGAGTACAGCAGAGACCATGTATGTATTATTGAACATATGTTTGATTGGGAAAAAAAAATATTGGATTGAGATAAAAAGGTGCAAAGGAAAAAAATTCAAAGAAGTTTCTCATATGACAATGGCAAGTAATTATATAAATCAACCCAGTGTAGCAATACTTACTGTTTGGAAGCCTCTAATTAACCTTGCTCTTAGAAAAAAGTTCTTTAAAAAAGTGGAGAAATCAGGATTTCAACCAACCCTCATAGATAAGTATACAAAATTTCTACTGACTATTGCCTTTGACACAATAGCTAAATTGATTATAACATTGCCTTAAAATTCACTATTCAAGAACCCAAAGATATAAGTTTGACTCCTATACTAATATTTTTCATAGTCAGGTCAGCAACACCTGAAAAAGAGCAGTGAATAATAGCACCCAAAACGTTATTAAAACAGGGAAAATTCTCCAAACAGTAGTGCAAATGGTTATCTTGTGATGTTTAGTGGTTAACTCAAAATGATGTGTAATCTACTAACCTGTGTTGTCTTTTTATTTATTATTACTAACAGTTGCTTATATTTGGAAAAGTTTAAATAAAATTTAACACTTTCTAGACATTCAAGCTGATTCATCATTTAATGATAGATGATGGAAATAGTCCAATATATTATCACATATATTTAAACGTTTATTGCATTTTGATGTTTCCTTAACAAATATATACTAAATTCTTCAAACTCCAGTTGTAAAATATGTGTAACACCTGTTTTTATTTTTAATAACTCAGATTATTTAACACAAATAATAAGACTACCATGTGTCAATTGCAAAATATGAATATACTTTTGTAAACAAGCAGTTTACTTCATGTATGATCACAAACCGTTTTGGTTAATCAAATCAAATGCTTTTATCAAATCAATAAGCAACATATAATTCTATTTTTGCTCTGTTACCTTTTTAAATTAATCTGACAATAAATTTCCACATCTGTAATGCTTCTACATTTTCTAATACCATATCAAGTCTCTAGTAATCATTTGTTGGTATTTGAATAAACCTACACAATAAGTATTCTTACATGGAATATGCTATTTTTTTTATTAGCACAAATGTGAGCAATGCATGCATTCTTAAGATCAAGTGTTACAGCTTCACACATTCATATAATCCTAATTAATTTCACCAGTTTTGAAGATAACATCTCACTACTATATTTTAAATTTACTCCAGATATTTCTTGAGTACTTGTAACCTTTCTGTTTTAGGATTATAAAAAGTAACTTTAACCCGAACAATCTCAATATCATTCAATATTTGAAGGAGTGCATATTATTACTCAAAAGATAGTTAAGCCACTTCATTCTTTTAATCAAAATCTTATCACTATCATATAAAAGAATATAATTTATTGTTTCATTTATCAGATCTGTGTGGTTACTTTTAATGTGTTAAAAAGAGAACAAACGTGTCACAATCAGTAAATAATAGTCTCCTTTTGATGCACCATAATCTATTTTTCAGTTATTGAATTTCCAATTTTTAATTTTCTGTATAGCATATGAAGCTCCAAATATTACACCAATCAAAGAACTACATTTTTTATTCACTTCATTAATGATAATATAATTATTAATAGTAATAAGAACTAATGGAACACATTCTTTAGCCAATCCAAGCATCAAATTAATCTTATCCATAATAACATGATCTGCAAGAAATGCATGACTCAGGAACATGAAAGCTTGAAAATAAGTACTTTAAAATTATTTTTTAATAATAAACAATTTCTTTTATGAGAATTTGTAACATTCTGCCATATATATGAGTGTAATTTTAAGGAGCATGTAAATAATTTTACACCTCTTCAAATATGTAACATTATGAATATAAACCTGTTCATGGAATAAGCAAATTCAAATATTTTACTAAGATAAATCAAAGCAAGATTCCTAAAGAAACACTTAAATAAACTTGTAAATAAGTTCATCTTTTGGAGCAAATCTTGCTTGTGAATTATCTTAGTAATACATTGAGACATGTTTATTTCTGTGAACAGGTGTATATGAAAGGGTGTCTAGTACTTGGTGGACAAAAACTGATAGTCCATAAATTTTGACTTTAATCAAAAAAAAAAAAGAATTATATATATAAAAATTAAAATGTTTGAAGCTGCTTCATTTTGATGAAATTTAAACAGGCAAAACTCTCTCCATATAGTAGTGCCACCCTGTGCCAACCAGAGTAATCAATAGATGCCAGAAGGCTTTGTGCATAAAATTCCTATCTAGTGCCTACTCATCCAGACAAGCCAGAAACTAGTCTGGGAATATTGGATGAGTAGGCCCTAGCTAGTCTGGGAATATTGGATGAGTAGGCACTAGATAGGGATTTTATGCACAAAGCCTTCTGGCATCCATTGATTAATATGGTTGGCACAGGGTGTCACTACTGTATGGAGAGAGTTTTGCCTTGTTTAATAACAATTATGTGCTAGTATAAGGGATGTTGATCATGTGATGTTTTGATAAAATTTCTAAGAGAAGCACAAAGATATAAAAAATTTTTGTCAACTTCAATAAGAAATCACTCTAAATTTCTTTTTGTACTTTCTTTTGTTTAATCAATATTGAATTATAGAGGAATAATTTTGTATTGCAATCAGAATAATTAAAATTAAGCTGTAGCAAACTCTCCATACAGTAGTGCTATCTATGTAACCATTAGTAATCAATGGATGCAAACAAATTTGTGCACAAAATCCAATATGCCCAGGCTAGTTGCAGGCTGTTGCTTAACAAGTAATTAATTTATGCAACATCATTTGTGCATTTAGTTTTTTAATAACCATCACCAGCTATAATAACCACAGATACCAAAATATATAGATAGTAAACTGAATTCAGATCTATATGATTGTACAAGAAAATGGGCCTGGGTTGGAAACATGGTGATGTTCATCTTGAGCTCATAGCTATAGTTAACTAAATAGGTCAAAGGTGGCTGCTGGAAGGTTTTATTAGACTTTTGAGATTTACATGCAGTGCTCTCAGATAAAAAGCTCTTCACTGATAAAATCCACAAACTAGAAATTAGTCTGGAGGTATTGGATAAGTAGGTACTAGACAGGGATTTGATGCACAAACCTTCTTGCATCCATTGATTACTTTGGCTTACACTGGGTTGCACTACTGTATGGGGAGTTTGCTACAGTTTAAACACTTCATGTAAGCATAGGAAATGGTGATCGTATGATGATTTAGAGCTTATTAATATTTAGAATGTCAAGTTATATAGACTTAGAATATTATTAAATTTCTGAAAAAAATATCTAAATATGTCACATGGTGACTATGAGAACACTGATCAGGGTTTAACAACATGGTGATTCCATATCTTCAATATATTTTATAGCAGTTTTATAAGATGTAATTTGTGGATTAAATGGAAAGCTAAGAGAATAAGAATATATTGAGATTATTTAAATCTTTTAGATTTTGGAGACCATATAAATGTTTATGAGAATAATCATTCACTGCTTCAGGTGATGTTATAAAAACTATTAGATAAAAGAGAAAAAATAAGACTAAAAATAAATACTAAAATGATTAAATACTAGTCAATGATTTTTCATATAAAGGAAAAAATAAAGACAGATGATTAATTCATATGGAAACATAATAGATAAAATTGATTATAGAATTAACTTTGGATAGAATGCTTTTGATATAAATAACTTAATAGAATCATAAAATAGGCTGGTTGTGTGTAAAGAAAGATATGTCTTACTTGTTATTACTTATAGATCGGTGATTTTGATCTTAACAGAAAAGCAATACAGAAATCTCAGATAAATGTAGAAATAAAGATATTGGAAATAATGAGAGGGAAAATACATGGGTGAGAGAAAAAGGAAGTACATTAATGTAATTGAATAAACTGAGAGACCGAAGTAAAAATATGCCGAATATATTTCTAAAGCATATGATGTTAGATGGATGGTTGAATTCTTAGAATGAATTTTAAGAGACTGAAAAAAAGACTACATGTGTGGATGATAAAATGGAAAATATTAAAGTTAAGTTATGGACCATGGAAAGTGGATTAAACTTTTAGATAATCCTCACCAATGGATCAATATTGTTTGAAAATAATGGCAATGATGAAATGATCTGTATTTATTGTCTGGCAACTAATCAGAATTCTTTACTTTATTGATTCTAAGAAAAAAGTTATTTATCACATCTGGAATACATTTCTTCTAAGAAATTATTTGTGCTGACATTATTGTGACATTTAAGTGCAAAAAAAGAAATCATAAGTCCAAAATTGCTAGATGACCAGGAACACTGGGTTAACAAAATTGGTGTTATACCTAATTTATTCAGTCAACGCTGAAGCAAAAAAAGTCCTTTTTTTTATATTTCACATACCTTGCTATTTTTATTTGTATAATCTCTTGCTTGGTTGTGCATTGATAATACAATACTATAAATCATACCCAATATGCTCAATAATTTGTACTATTTGCTTTTGTTTTTCTCTTTATTGTTTGTCTAATCCTCTTTTTTATTGTTTTACCCTACTATCTGTAGTCATTTAATATAAGACTAGATTATCATGAACTTTATATGTTATCATTCAACTTTCTAACTAACTATGATATCATACCATTTACCATTTCTTAAACACTTTACCAATACTTTTATTTATATCAAACTAACAGTTTCGACTGTCCTGCAGTCATCATCAGAGCTTATGTTAATTCTATTTCCAAAACCCAACACTGATGATGACTGCAAGACAATCGAAACTGTTAGTTTACTATAAATAAAAGTATTGATAAAGTGTTTAAGAAAGGTGTAAATGGTATGATATGTTAAAATAGAAATCAATACACAGAAAAAGAAGAAATAGAAAATTATATAACTATATTTCAATGTTTAATGATTTTCTCAATAATTCTACTGTGAACACATGCCGTGTTATTATATATAAACATAAACTCATATACATTTATAATATTTATTAATAAAACAAATACACAATTGCCTATTTATAGTATATACAACTGTTATACCTTCACCTACTACCATGAGCAAGGTATAGCTTCTAGTTGCCTTCCAATTGTAGAAGAAAGGGACTTTAGATGCTCTTACAAGTTTATCTACCAGTTCCAATTATACTGTGATAACCTGATTCATGAGTAGGTATGGCAGCACTTCTGCCTATACTATGACCAGCTTGCCTTGGGTCTGATTTAATTTCTAACAGCTTTTAGCCTTGGACATGAACTTGCCTCACTCTGTTAACCATATAATGGACAGCCAGCATGTAGTAGTTCAGCTTTGACAGTTGTTTGATTTTACCTCCAAATGATTGACCATTTATGGCTAGATCCCCATCCATACTGAGAGCAATGTGATTCAGTAAGCATTATTACCTATTGGCCTGTTCTTATCATTGGACATATAATGTTATCTATTTTACATATACTGGTCTGTGGCGATTAATGCTCAATCCGATCAAGATAAGGTGGAATCTGGACTAGTCCATTATTTGAAGGCAAGGTGAGATGTGACAAATTCTGATTCCAATCTTCTTTCTTTTTCTTTTTTTTCCAATTCTTTTTTCTTCAGGAGTTAAGATGGTAATCATGAAGAACTATGACAAATATATACATTTATTGTTTTAATATTTTTAGATAAATCAGTATTAAGAATATATAAATGTCAAAATTTATGTTGTTTTGTTTATATGTATATAATAAAAACAAAACAAAAAACTGGATTTAACTTTATAAAATTTAATATACTAATATTAAAATACACAAATAATATTCGTATATTTATTATATTAAATTTTTTGAAGTTAAATACAGTTTTTTGTTTTTACTATATTTAAATTATATTTGATATTATATATTAAATAAGAGTAATAAACTCTCCATACAGTAGCGCCACATTATGCAAGTCCTTGTAATTAATGAATGCAGGAACGTTTGTTCATAAAATTCCTATTAAGTGCCTACTCCTCCATCTCTGGATTAGTTTATAATTTGTGGCTTTCATCTGTGAGGAGTATTGGATTCTTGAGCATTGCACCTATACCTTAGAATCTAATGCAACCCTCCAGCAGCCATCTTTTATCTGTTTTGTTAGTTATAAAGCTAGGAAACCAAAATGAAAATACTATAATATTTCCAATCCAAATAGGTAAAAGGTGACTGTTGTAGGCTTGCATTAGATCCTAAGGTTTAGGTGCAGTGCTCTAAAAGCCAAAGTTCCTCAGTGATGAAATCCACAAGCTAGAAAGTAGTCTGAGGGTCTTAGAGATCTAGGCACTAGATAGGGATTTTATGCACAAAATTTCCTGCATTCATTGATTACAAAAGTTTTCACTTGGTGGCACTACTGTATGAAGTTTGGAATGGGTTAAAAGAATAGATTTATTAATAAAGAATAGGGAGTTAGAGAGATGAAGAAATAGTATGGAGAGTAAAAAGAGTTTAAATATATACAGAAATAAACAGAATATTAGGTGTGAGTTAATATATGATAATAGTAAGAAAAGTAGTTTATTATTTAAGGCTCGAACAGGATCTTTAGCTACAAGCTAATATACATGTAAATGGAAAAAAATGGGTGATTTATTTTGTAAATTATGTAAGGAAAGAATAAAAAATATTAGGCATTTGTTAATTGAATGTAAATTCTTGAAAACAGAAAGGGTACATATAATGAAGTTATGGAAGAATAAATATGAAAAAAGTGATTATACAGAAAGTGAATTATTGGTTTTTATGCTGGGTTTGGGAAAAAATAAGGAGGATTTAGATATAAAGGTTATAGAGTTGACAAAGATTATGTTGTGGAGATGGGATGGAGCAGAATAAGGAAAAATTTAGAGTGGGGAATGGAAAATAAAGTGGCTAACAGGTTTATCTGGGCATAATTGCTGAGATATTCTTGACTTCGTTTAAGGAGAAGCCACAATACATCACATCACTCTTATTAACAGCATGTGTAAGCATATAAAATGCTAATCATATTATATATATATATTAAATAATTTAAATTTTTTATTACAATTCTATGTGTTAGTTATCTTGTGTTAGAACAATATATGTATTAGTCATAATGTAAACTAGACATATCTGTGTTATGTGTCATTATGCCCCTATATATTTCTTTATTATCATGTTAAATATTTCATATGTTTTATAAATGAGGAATAAATTTTAGCATTCTATAATGCAGATTTAAATTTTTTAAACCATTTATCAATATCTAATAAAATAATCAGTCTGATATCTCATTTTTGAATATAACTTAGCATTTTGAGGTATATTGGATATTTTAGCATCCATTATTCACTTCGGGATAATGAACAAAGATTTTTATATAAATAAAATTATACAATATATTGTAAAAGAAGGTTACCTTGACAACAGATTGAGATTGTTGACTATTATTGATATTGGTGATGTTAAATGTTGATTTCTTTCATGTATTTATATTTGTAATCCTGTTTATTCTTGAGCATTATTAGCTCTGTTAAACAAGTCATATATTGTTTCAGTGGAAATTGATGAAAGTTGTAATTGACTATTTGTTAGTCTGCTTTCAGGACAAATTATAATTCACTATTTAATGAGGTTTATTTACACTTCTTTGAATTAATAATCTCATTCTTGTAAGTCAAGTTGGAATCTTTAATGTCTATATAAACATATTGGATTATTGATAAAGATGGATATCCACCTTTATTGTAAAAGAAGGTTGCCTTGACAACAGATTGAGATTATTGATTGTTACTGATATTGGTATTGTTTATGGGTTGACTAATTTCATATATTTATATTGATATTTGTGTGTGTATATTTGTTGATTAAAATAATAGAAATACATGGGATATCTTTTAATATAAAATCAACTATTATTTGCATCAAAAATTATTTATCTTCAATGTAGAATGTTTGAGGGTTATCTAAAGGACTATTAAGTTATTTTTCATGAAAATGACTTCAGCATCTCCAAAATCCATTAGCTAACTCATTATTTGAGGGGTTCCACAGCTCAGTAAGATTTAAATTAGATGATTGGGTAAATCATGGGATGTTGTGACATCTTTCTCATTATTGGAGTATTTTTTGAACCATGTAATTTTAAATATATTTCTCAGAAAATATCATCTGGAAATGGTGTTTGCATCATTTATGGAAGTGATGTGATAATCAGACTAATTGTTAGCCAAAATAGTACTATCATGTGATTTATTGTGGACCCAAATGGTACCATAGATCACCACCCTCACCATGCCAGTTTAACTACAATGATTCACACAGTTGGTATTTTATCAGACATATATTCTTACAGCATTGAGAAAATTGTAAATATCAGCCTATCCATATCCCAATTCTAGTTTTTCTTGTTCTGTTTTTTATCTTTCTGAAACCACTTTTTTCTGTACTTGGGATGCATATTGGGATGTATAGATTTTGAATGACATCTTATGAAGCTCATAATAGAATATTGTTCCAGTGTTTGGTGATGATGAAAATTTTTCATTCTATCAGTGCACAAAACCATTAAATTAATGCTTCAACAAATGTTGATTTATGCCTGATTGGGTTTACTTGTTTTCAAATATTTATACTACTGAAAAAAATTAAAATTAAAGAAAGAAAATATTTTGAGGAGATTAAAATCAAATTATAGTTAAAATAGACTTTGTGTCAACTATTCTTAGGTTTGAAACACTTTCTGAAAATAAGTTTTACAGAAATGAGAGATCTATTGTTATTGAAAGAAAAATATTTCTGCTAACAAAAGATATTTAATTGATGTGAACCATATATACTAATTAAATTTACAAAAATCAGATCTAAGCTAAATAAGTTGTTATTTTGTTTAAGATGTCTATATCTATCCCATTGGCTGAAATATTTCAGAAAGAGCAAAAGAATGACAATATATACAAACTCTAGCAAAGCAGGAAAACCTATCTTCTTTTTCGTCCTTAAGACCAACTTGGAAGCAGATAATATGAAGCCCGTGGGGGGGGGGGATAAGTGGAGAATATCCTTTTGGTCAGTATCTCCGCTTCAGAAAATCATCAAGCCTACTAGGGAAATAAACAAAGTTGCTCTGACCTTATTATTATTTTTATAAGCCCAAGGGCCATATAGACTAAAGGAAAAGACTTTAAAGATAATAGAAGAATTATATACCATCCTATAAGTATATTAGATATTAGATTATAAATAGGATGGGAAATAATAGTAGAATATAGTCAAGTACTGAATAATAATTGTTGAACTCTACGATAAGATAGAATGTATGTATACATATTATGAATACTAAATGTATTAAATTAATAGAAATGGAATAATTGGTAGAGCGTCCGACTTTGGAAGTTGCAAGATTGATTCTGGGGTTCGCAGTCCTGGTGCTCGAACTTCCTATAAACTCCCGAGCAATAAAGGCAGCCTTTTTTTAGAATTACGCTGCTTACAGAGGCAGTAGGTTATTGCAGCCTCTACTTATATTACATATTTTGTAAATCTTATTTCTATAATATTTGTTTTTTTTTTCTTAATAGAAAATCAGGATCTAAGACATAGCAAAATTGGTGCAATCAAGCAGGATTTTTATTTGAGTAGATACTGTTGTCACTTTTGATAAACATTAAATAATTCTAACTAATTTTAGATAATGATACTCAACATGGATTATACATCAACATTTTGAATTAAATCTTTTAAATTGACATAAATGCAATTATTATTTTATCACTTTTATGTACATAAAACTGATTTCTATCTGAATTTCTTATTACCTTCTTAAATCTCTATTGGTAAATAAAAACATTTACATTGTTAAGTACTTTTAATTTCAAGATAACTGATGTCATATATATATATAATACATTAGTCTAATAGATTAAAAGTTAATTTGTATCTACTAAACTTTTCGTTCAGTATTTTGCAAGGACCAGAGAAAATAAATGATAAATATGGCAAAATGATAGAATAAAAAGCTCTTAAAAATTATAGATGAAAACAATATAATATTTTTTAGTGAAATTTTTTTTATAGATACTAGCAATTTAATATATTGCATGGTTTTGTGAAAAGACAGAAGTAGGGTGACTGAAGATTAAGATCTTTGGATCTTGCCCAATTCTGCCACTCCAGTGCTTTAATTTCTTATAAACTCTTGAAATAGTTGTGGCTTTACTTCATTAGCATTTGAAATCAATAAAAAATTTGCATTAACAGTATTATAGATCTTAAATAAATTCCAGTAGCCATAAATATGGGATTATGAACTATCCCGAAAGTGCTTGGCAGTAACATTTGGATATTATTTATTTTCAAGCACCATTAATAGCTTCATTATCTGTGTGCAAAGCACACACACACACACATATGTATATATATATAAAATTTTAAGCAATAAACCCATTTAATTATTATTTACTAAAATACTGTACATAAAAAGATTGACTATCTTAATATAAGCTGAGCACTGATTGTATATATGTGTGGAGATAGTAATCTGGACCAACTGATGATTGCTGGTTTAGCATGAAATCTGTATATTGGTGATTATTTATCTTTTCAGCATGTGTATGATCAGGTGTGTCAGCAATATGAGATGGCATGGAGAGTTGAGGGTCGTGTGAAAGTCTGAGTTCGAATCTATTATATATTACATTATATATGCGCATGTATGTGTAAGATTGTACAGTGTATTAATGTACATATAAAATGCAATTTAACTGTTGGCTTTAAGTAAAACTCGAAATATTATAATTAAAAACATTTCATATTTATTATTTGGAAAACAGATGCTTATTTTAATACCACAGTAATTATATATAAACCAATAATATATCACATGACCCATCACATGTCTTCAGTTTACATATTGCTGTTTTAATACCCTACTTTTGCATGTGATGTTTATTGGCTTAAAACCAATCCTGCCTAATAGGATAGTGGTGGCTATGGTTATTAAAGAACCAAAGACACCAAAATGTATAGGTATAAACTGGATTCAGACCTATATGACTATATAAGTTAATGAGCTTGGGTTGAAAATATTAAAGTGTTTTCAATTTAAGACTCATAGTTTTGTAGTTAAGTAGAAATAAAAGGTGGCTGCTAGAGAGTTGCATTAGATCCTAAGATCTAGGTGCAGTGCTCTCAGATCCAAGACTCCTCACTGATGAAGGCCACAAGCCAGAAACTAGTCTGGGGATATTGGATGAGTAGGCACTAGATGGGGATTTTATGCACAAGCCTTCTAGCATCCATTGATTATTCTAGCTTGCTGTGTGTGGCAATACATATAGTGAGTTTTGCCTCTTCCAAAATTCACAGCTTCTCACTGATTTTAAAAATTATAATCTTAGCTCAGGGATAGATACAACAAAATTGTAAAACTATTCCTAGTTAAGCTAACTGCTTTAAAAAATATTAACATTTTCATTAATTATTCCAAATTATAAAATACTGTTTTCTTTGCTAAAATGTGTTTCCCTACTTAATCAAAGAGAATTTTGTATTTATGTAAAAGAAAATGGAAAAATTATTACATTACCTAGATTAATCTCAGAAACATATAATTTTATTCATAATTTGGCTACACAGTTCTAATATTCAAGTGAAGGAACGCTAACATGACGGCCAGTGTAAAAGCTTAATTTGACAGTTATGGAAAAAAAGTATAATTTATTACAAATCGTTTTATTGTTAGAATTTAATAGCTACTAATAACTGTTGATATTAATATGCATCAAAAAATAAATAAAGTAAGATACAATAGTCTTCCAGACATCGATAATCTCTGATAAATTACTGATTGCAAATTTAGAATCAAATAGTCAACTAAAAACCCAAATGTTTTGTAAAAAAGGTAAAAATTTTAAAATCTTAAGTAAAACAAAAAATAATGAAAATATGAAAAAAACTGACAGCAACCTTTGTGCTCTTCATAAAGTTAATAAAAAGAATATATGGGATTCGAACTCAGACTTTCACACAACCCACTACTCTCAGGGTCAGCAATATGAGATGGCACTGAGAGTAGTTGGTTGTGTGAAAGTCTGAGTTTGAATCCCCCATATATTACATATATAAATGCAGGTTTAAGCCTGTATAATGTATTAAAAAGAATATAGTAAAAAGAACACTAAAGAAAAATATCATGAAAACCAATAACAGTAATAACATTATGTCAATCTCAGAAAAAATAGTCCCCGTTGAAGTTGCCCTGAAAAATGCTACATGGGGTGAGTGAATGGAATACAATCATGAATATGGAAAGAATGAAGTCACTCTCAGTAATATTATTTTTAGAACACAAAATACGCTTTGAAAATTTAAATCTCCGAGTTCTCAACAATAATAGTGTCTCAGTTGCAATTATCCCTGCGGAACTCTCGAAAATAAAACAAAAGGAAAAAAGTCATGTTGAAAAATATTCAACATCTAGTTCTAATATCAGTTCAAATTTTTTGGATTTTAATTGTATGAGAACAAATGAAGAAACTAATAAGCCTAAACACGTATCTTTTGGTAAATTAAATGATTACTGGTGAAAGATATTTGCAAACAGTCTCTGACCTATTACATCAATTATTTGCATATTAAAAAACTATGATCCATTATCTTATGCTTTATTATCCAATGTGAATATCTCCAGAAGTATAACATGATCAAAATCATTAAATCAATAGCTACTTTCTCATCAAGATCATTTAGAGGATTAGAATATTTTTGAAAACAACAGTGTGAAGAGACAGAGAAGACAATTCGCATCTAAATTTTAAAAAATAATATTATGTAACTAAAGATCCAAATCTAAATGTCATGGTCACATTATGCATATTCCTCCTGATTTCACAAAAGTGATACAAAAAATATAGCTGAAATTGATCAAGTCATAAGTATGTCAAAAGAACTTACTCTAAACATAAAATTTTGAATTTCCATTTTGAAACTAAAGCTTAATCAAGTAGCCTTGCTATGTCAAGCATTGGTGGCCTAGTTGCTAGCATATCTGATTTCTAAGCAGTTATCCTGGGGTTCACTTCCCAGCTGATGCTTTGACATATATATATATTCTAACCTCCCCCCCCCGCGCATCCTCACCCCAAAATATATTGTTTATTACGAATATTCCGGGTTCTAGCTCAGTTAACAAATAAATAAATGAAATATTCAGCATTAATTAAAATGATTACTAGCTCAAATTTTTAAAATACCAATACGGTTCAATTTTTAAAATGAATTAACAAATATTTACTATTTTCATGAGACATGGAGTGACAATACGGGGAACGAGATAGACTACATTGAGACATTATCCACACGATACTACCTCAATGGCATAAGAACACTATTCCCCCTTTTTACTATACCATCCCAAATAACTAACTCATAGTATTCTTACGACTTTCTCAGCTCTATTCACTACGATTAAAATAATAATCATATCTTAATCTTCTTATAGCAAGAATCTAGCTTAATTAAATAAAATGAAGTAAAATAAAATAAAATAAAATCTCAGGTTCATAAATTGTATTCTAACTGATTTAAAATTACGGTAGTAAAATATGAAAAGGGAATTTTATGTCATAATCTACTACACAGCAACTAACAATAATAAAATAATAATAACAATAATAATATAATATAATCTTATTTCCTCCTAAATGAAATAAATAAATACGTACGTGGTAGTATTTTAATAATCTGACAACAGAATACGTGTGGCAACATTAGCATATAATTTAATGTAATATTGTGGCAACCGACTTATGACCAATAAATAATATAAAATTATGATCTTTTAATTTTAACATACCAATAAATTCTCAAAATTATTATAACACTTTTATGTTTACCTTTTTGTGCAAAAAAAAAACTATATGTCTGTTTCAATTATAAATGTATCGTGATTTCATGCATCCATGTGGAGAAATAACAACGCGGACACAAAACTTTAAAACAAATTTAAAACAAAGTTTATTAACAACATAAATAAATTAACAATATTTTTACATTATGTACATTGGATATCCCTTACTCTCCTATCTCAATTTAGTTTACTAGTTTATAAAAATGAAATCAAAATACTATTTATTTTTTCTAGTTAAATCTTATTTTTTAAAACGCTTAAGAAAATACAGTATTATTATTTGATTTATTATTATGGTTAGCTTGTTACAAAATGTATTCCTTATATGATTATCACCAACACTTTGCATCCCTAATATTATTAAAATTATATTTTTTACAAAATTCACATTCGTAGTAAAATTCTACAAAAACAATAGAATTCTAGTTTTATATTGGTTGTATGGAATCTTACAAAGTCAAAACATTGTTCTACATTCGGTATTAGGTTTTTATTGTTCACTATCCGATGTTTATTAATCCTAATATTCTCATTCAAGCCTTACTTCGGATGATATAATTACGACTATTAATATACCATGCACAAGTATATGTTTACTATACCTTATTGAACTATTTTCTTAATAAATATGCAATACTTATTTTCTAAATATTATTTAAAAAAATTCAAAATTTATTATCACTTTTAAAATACTTGGTTTAGATTTCTTTTCAAAATCTTATATTCATTTCTGAATTAATTTTACAATGTATTATATGATTCTTTCTCTCTTTATGATATTTTGGACTTTCAATTTTAAAGTTACATAATTCTATACATTCCAGCAAATAAACTATTCTTACATAAACGATAACATATCTTCAGTTCTATTTTATTCATTATTTCTTTGAAAATATCTTTCTGACCGATGCAGATTCACGAAATAAGGATAGCGAAGATAGATGCATAGGATCAAAACACAACTAGAATATTACTCATCATATATCTTGACACTCATGGCACAGTGAATTAAAAGACACTATAGAGGAGTGACCTTTACCTGTCTACCAACCTCTATTATAGGAACGATGCTAAAGCTATTTCTTCAGCTTTATTATAACATCAAAAAGTTTAAAAATATGCAAAAAAACACTGTCCAAACTATATGTGTTCAGTCATAGGGCTTAGTTAACTATACTGAAATCACACAAACTAAATATGATCCAAATCCTTTATTTTTCCTATTCCTTAAAAAAAAACATCATCTTGGTTTCCTCTCCACTAGTACTTCCAAGTCACTATCCGATCTTATTTCTCAAGATTTTTCTATACTGTACATCGACAAATACATATCTGCATTACTAACAATAATAAAATTCATTTATTTCAAAACTATTCCACTGTTCTATAAGAAAATCTTTTACTACTTTCCTCCGTATATTTAATCATATACAAACTATTTTAAAATATCTGAATACTTTATCACATGCAAGTTCAAAAGAATCACACAATTGTTCTGTTAAATTATATTATTAATATACTTTAAATAAATTATTGCATGCATATTCCGAATTACTCCTATCTCATTATATGTTAAAAAATGTTGTATAAAATGTGTACATATAATTTAAACTTTCACACTTCATTCTTAATCAATAGATGATCTAAAAAAATACATTATGCATTATAAATAAATATCAAAATTACCAAATGATCTTTATCTTCTCGATCGCGTTCCGTAGGCTTCACCATCCATTTGATTCTTGTAGATATAAGACTCACATACATACACTTTATTTTTAAACAATATTTCTATAATTTTATCAAGCTATTATATTTAAATCTCAATATTACTAAATTTATGTTTATATGTTTTCCCTAATCTCACATAGCATTTTATATTCTAAAATAAATTAGTAAAATATTTAAACTATATTTACTGTACTTCTTTATCAAACTTTCTTGAAAACCGTTCATATTAAAGCTAAAAAAAAAAATGTTTATTACTACTTCTTCAGTCACTTCTTGTTCAATTTTAAGGCAAAACAATTATTGTTCTGTTTAATAAATATTCATAGACGACAATCCTTGGTTTTTCATAATATTTAATACAATTATTAACCATGATATCAATTAATTCCATAAAAAAACCCTCTAAATATTTTCTTCTAATATTTTCTGCTAAATATTTTCCCGCGCGACTTTTACGATGCATCTTCTAGTTACTTTGCTTTAAATATTCAGTAAATTTTTCGGTTTCCATGGATCCATTTTCATTAAGTACTTTAAATTTCCCTTTTCTTAATCTCTATCTTTATTAAGCGCTTTTATAATGAACACTTTATAATATTTTAATTCTTCTTAGATAAAGTTTTTCTGTTTCTTTTCCATAAAACACAATAGCTCTTTCATATTATTATTCTTTAACTTTTTTCCTTCTTTTAAAATTCTGGTACTATATATTTTGTAATGTTTCCTTTAAAAAGACAAACATTCTTTCTTCATTATAACTTTTACATAATTTTTCCTTTATGATAAACACATCTTAATTTTTTCCATAGAGAAGAATAAAATAACTTCAGAGTAGCCTTATAAAATTGTGCGTCATAATTTTTCCTGACGGCAAATAACTTCTTTTTTTTTTTAAGTTTTCCGTATAGCGTCCAAATTATATTTCTCTGAGTTACAATAATAAGTTTCTGGTTGAGCATGAATAAAGCTGTATCGAGGCACTTTACAAATATTTTTCCTTTAACAATATTTTTAGGTATTTTTTCCTTTAGTACTTCCATTTTTACTGCAAGGTTTTGGCTAAACTTGAATAAAATCACTGGTAAGAAAACTTTTAAAAATTAGCCCTCCATGTAAAGGCAGTTCAAAATATTATATGTTAAAAAAACTTTTAAAATAAATATAAAATTTTATAATTATATCACTTTTCTAGCTTACGGTCTTATCCAGCAAAAAAATATGTTACTCCCTCCTTCACTTACACATTACTATCTCCCACTTCATCTAATTCCTATTTTCCGTCTGCTAAATTACCTCCGTTGATTGGTTAATGACTTTTAGCACGAACAAATTTACACATTTTAGTTTTATAATATATTAAACCCTTTAAAATAAAGAATTTATGACGTCATGTCTTAAATATTACTTAGAATAGTATTTTTAAATTCAATTATAGTTTTATCAAAATCATTTAAACTTTAAAATAATTATTAAAACAATATTTAATATTTCAACTTTTATTTCAACGATAGACAGCAATTACATTTAGTTTCATAATTCACAAACTTTATTATTATTTTCTAACAAGCATGTGTGTGAAGGTATATAATATACAGTCACATGATTACTAACTTTAACAGATGATTTTTTAATTTAAGTCTCGGTCTAAATTACCAAAACTGATATATTTTATAAAAATTTGGAAAATAATTTAAAATGTAGAACTAAATATAATTCTCACCATCATAAAGTTTATCTTAAAATATTAGATTAAATTTGAATATTAATTATAATTATAATATTACATATAGCATTTATTTAATTTATTAGTTTTAAAATATTATACTCGAATTATTAATATACTTTTAACTATTTATAGCTGTGTTATTTTATATGGCCAGCTTTTACAACCATAAGCAAGGATATAATTAAGCTTTATTTAACTGTTCCTTTAAAATAATCCATTACACTTTTATATACCAGGTATTTTCAGCCTTAAATTGTACTATAAAATCTAATTATCCTACTATTATTTATATATCATACAAACATATCTTAAAATTTAAAATTTTTTAGCAATTGACCTTTCTACCCTATTATGACCTATAGATAAGGGCACAATATATATATATATGTAAAATAAATAAAATATCTGTTAATTAAAAACAATATTGTAATTATAATTGAAATAATATTTTTAACGGTTTACAAACAATTACAAACAATCTTTAAATCCGCAGAAGTACTTTCGGTTACTTTCTAACCTGCCTCAACTGCCATAAAATTCAAAAACTAAAAGCGGAAGCAAACGTCATGAATTCAAATTCCACGAATCTCGTATTTTAATGTTAGAAGCTTGTCGATTTATTAAATGCGTTTTATTCCTGTTTATAAAAATTGCCTCTTTAATTTTTCTTTTACTATGGTTTCTCTCTTCGTGAAGAATTTTCACATTTTCAAAATTAAATTTAAATTTATACTTACATGTTTTTTCGTGATGGAAGAAAACTGAAGAAGATATTAAATCGCCATTATTTTTATTTTTTACAAGCTTATATAACAATTCGTGTTCATTCAATCTTTTCTCAATGCTGCACCTAGATTCACCTATATATGATAGCATACAATCACAAAAAATTTGATATATGACATTACTTTTTTGCTTGTCAGGTATGACATCCTTAGAATTATTAACTAATTTATTAATATTGTTTGGAACGTAGAATGAAACATTAAATACATTCTTATATAAATCCTTAAAAAATTTTACTTGTGGATTTGAAATAAATGGAATAGATATCCATTTTTTATTATTAATCTTCATTTCTTTTAAATTATAATAATTTTTTTTAAATTGACTTAAAGTATTGTTTATTTGTTCCATTTTATAACCAACATCAAGCAATTCCTTGGCAAATATCTCAATATTTTTCAATTTATCACTTTGGTAACAACATAATTTTTCGTTCCGAAACAAAAAAGATTTAAAACTTGCCATCTTATGCATCATTGGTACTTTTGATTTACAATTTATATATCCTCTTTTTTGCAATGGCTTAATTATTAGTTTATAATTTAATATACTGTTATCTCTTGTGATCATTAAATCTAAATAGTTAATCTTATAGTCCTGTTCTTTTTCAATAGTCCATTTCAAGCCATTCAACTTATTTAATACCTCTATAAGCAAATTTATACTATTAGTGTTTCCACAGACAAAAACATCATCCACATATCTTTTGTAAATTTTAATATCTCCAAAAATACACATATTTAAAATACTACTCTCATATGTAGATAAAACGAAATTGCAAACTTGTGCAACTACAGGAAATCCCATCTTTTGAAGGTCAATATTATAAAATGAACAAAGGTTGGCCTATGGGATTGCCTGTAGTTGCACAAGTTTGCAATTTTGTTTTATCTACATATGAGAGTAGTATTTTAAATATGTGTATTTTTGGAGATATTAAAATTTACAAAAGATATGTGGATGATGTTTTTGTCTGTGGAAACACTAATAGTATAAATTTGCTTATAGAGGAATTAAATAAGTTGAATGGCTTGAAATGGACTATTGAAAAAGAACAGGACTATAAGATTAACTATTTAGACTTAATGATCACAAGAGATAACAGTATATTAAATTATAAACTAATAATTAAGCCATTGCAAAAAAGAGGATATATAAATTGTAAATCAAAAGTACCAATGATGCATAAGATGGCAAGTTTTAAATCTTTTTTGTTTCGGAACGAAAAATTATGTCGTTATCAAAGTGATAAATTGAAAAATATTGAGATATTTGCCAAGGAATTGCTTGATGTTGGTTATAAAATGGAACAAATAAACAATACTTTAAGTCAATTTAAAAAAAATTATTATAATTTAAAAGAAATGAAGATTAATAATAAAAAATGGATATCTATTCCATTTATTTCAAATCCACAAGTAAAATTTTTTAAGGATTTATATAAGAATGTATTTAATGTTTCATTCTACGTTCCAAACAATATTAATAAATTAGTTAATAATTCTAAGGATGTCATACCTGTCAAGCAAAAAAGTAATGTCATATATCAAATTTTTTGTGATTGTATGCTATATATAGGTGAATCTAGGTGCAGCATTGAGAAAAGATTGAAGGAACACGAATTGTTATATAAGCGTGTAAAAAATAAAAATAATGGCGATTTAATATCTTCTTCAGTTTTCTTCGATCACGAAAAAACATGTAAGTATAAATTTAAATTTAATTTTGAAAATGTGAAAATTCTTCACAAAGAGAGAAACCATAGTAAAAGAAAAATTAAAGAGGCAATTTTTATAAACAGGAATAAAACGCATTTAATAAATCGACAAGCTTCTAACATTAAAATACGAGATTCGTGGAATTTGAATTGATGACGTTTGCTTCCGCTTTTAGTTTTTGAATTTTATGGCAGTTGAGGCAGGTTAGAAAGTAACTGAAAGTACTTCTGCAGATTTAAAGATTGTTTGTAATTGTTTGTAAACCGTTAAAAATATTATTTCAATTATAATATATATATATATTGTGCCATTACAATTTAGTCACTAGCTAAATTTATAGTAATGTGCATGTAAGAAAATGTAAAACCAAAATCATCATCACATTTTTATATAACAATAAATGAAGCTGTAGGGCATCCAAGTTCAAACCCTACAAGATCCAGTTTTAAAAGCTTTAGACAGATAGTGGGTCAACAATTATATTCTTTATTTGTTTGTGTGTTGATAGAAAGGTAATACACACAATTAAACTATTCAATTTTTAATTTTTCTTTAAAAAGCAAAGTTATAACACATACGTATAGGCAGTGTATGTGTAAGCTATTTGATTGTTTTATATTTCAGATATTTAACTTTCTTTAAAACTAACCTATGCTTGATCAATTCTAATATCTTATTCTATACTTCTATTTTGCTTTTCTATAATTGTAAGTGGGAATTGAAAAAGTCACAGATTTAATTTTAAATATTAGGGTTATAATTACTAAGCTAGCAATTATATTATTTAATGTTAGTTTATGAATGATTTGAAATAATAAAGTATGTGTGTACATTACATACAGCAATTTACATTTATTAAATATTGAAAGAAAAGGAAGGGTTAAATCTGTCAAATTATTTTTTTTTTACAATTTTATGTTAAGAGAGGAAATCTGTTGAATCAGATATCTATTTTTGTAGCAATTTTGTTTTTGTAAATGATTGTTTGTCACTTTGGGAGCTTAAGCTTGGTGGGAACTCTAATTTTGAAATTGTCTTATCTTAAGATTAGAGAAAAGAAACTCCAATTTTAGATATTACAGATATACGTGAAAAAGGATTAAGTCTATTTTTTTAAGACAAAAGTGTTTGAAAACCAGGTGTGTGATTTTTTTTGGGGGTTGGTCAAAAATAGCAATTCACACTATCACTCTAATTGGGTGAGTTGACGCAAAAATCGGATATAAAAGCAGTCTGGGAAATCAGTTGAGTGATTAGATTAGACTATTATTATATTATTATTGGGAGAGAGAGACTTTTTAAAAATTATTGAAACTAAAGCAGACAAACATTTTTAGTTCTGCTAGATAGTTTTTTTTTTTTAAATCATTTTTTTATGAAGTTTTGAATGTTGAAAATATAAGAAATGATGGGGTAGAAAAATTATATATGTGTCCCATCAAGACCTTGACCATCATGGAGCTGCAGATCATATAGGAAAGAAAAGATGTCTTGTCTGAAAAATAATATTCTACACCTTTCAACTGACCAGAGAAATAAGATGTTTTTAAATAGAAAGAAGAAAACATTCACCTGCATTCGAAGATCAGAAAGATGAATTAATCTACTGATAAATATTAATCATCAAGTCCAATTAATTGTTCCAGCAACTGAGTTTAAAACCCAGGAAATTTATAAATGTGAAAACAACTGCTGTATTTCATCCACTAAAAAAATCATGCTTGACTGGAAGAAAAGAAAAATTAATATAAAGATTTCCAAATTGTCCACTAAAGCAAATAACCTCAATAGGATCATCATCATCAAATAATTATACACTTTAAGAAGGAGATTGTTCCAAAGAAACACGGAAATTGTTGCTGCTAAAGATAGACATTAAACAAGAGAAAATTGACTCATTAGAAGTCGCTACAAAGAACTGGTAGTATAAATTTTTTTTTGATATATTTTCTTTATGATATCAGAGTCTTAATAAACTTTTAGTAATAAAGTGGTATATTTTATTTAAAGAACTTTTAAAGACTATTCAGATCGATTAAAACAAGAATGTCTTACTAATAATAACTTTGAGCTTCATAAATGATCTTGAATGTATCAAAATTATTTGTTTATTAATTTACAATTATGAAATATTAAGGTGTAAAATAATTTTTTTGTATTATTATTTTGGTTTTAAATAATATTTTGTTATTATGGGATAAAACACGCACACACATAATGGTATTTTTATACGTGTATAATTGCGAGTGAATGTGAAGTAATAAGTAGTATTAAAATATTAGATTATTTTGTTTCAAGTTAAAGTATAGCATTTCAGAGGTAGAAGAGAGGGGGAGAAAATAATTTAATACTTGTTTCTAAAACTTGCTCTTTCAATTCTACTAACATTTTTTTTTTAACATTCTGCTTACATGTTAGATTATAAGGTATGTGTGCCAATGAGTGAATATTTTTTTTTTTATATGAAATACTTTTCTTGTGGATACAATATACTTTTGAAATACATTTACGGGAAAGGGGGAAGAATTTAAAATTTAATGTTATGATTTTAAAACAGTCAATTATGATTATTGTTGTTGTTGTTAGTATAAATTTTCATGTAAATATAGAAATTTTTATGTATATGTTAGAAATGCAGTAATAAATATTAGTTTATGTTATTAAACGAGGCGTATATATTTCATTAAGAGTAGTCTTTAGTAAGTGTGATCATTCATCATCAATGATTGAATATTAGTTGTTTAAGATATGATTGAATATGCTAAGATTAACAATAATGATGAATTTCTTTATAAAAAATAGGTTTTATGTTTAGGCTTAGTCCTAAAGCTGTGGTTGAAACCATTGTCATTGTCATTATCATTATCATTATCATCATTATCATCATCAACATTTTAATTAATGAGCTGTTTAAATGTTTAAAGGCCATAAATAAATATTGATTTCATAGTATTTAGTGATTTCTTAGTATTATTATAACCACCATCCCCTCATCTATTTCATGCAAGGATGAGTGAATTGCCATCCTAAATTAATAGTAATCTGAGCTAGTAAAACTTATAAAAAAAATATTGAAACACATTTGTTATGCTAAGATCTAAGAAATGATTTATGTCTAATGAATTTTATGAATTCCACTTCAGTTTAAAGATGTTTTATGTTACCTAGGTGTTTAATTAAATATTAGTGCAAACAGTGCTATGGGTCTAAAATCAAAATCATACATTTTGTAAGAAATAAGGTACCAAAAGGGATTCAAACCCAGTACATGTGAAAGGTTATTAGATATAACTGTGTCTAGATTCAGATAATCTAGTGGCGCTCTGATAGACCCTGTTCACTTGTTGTTCACTTAGACATGCACTTAACATCAAACCAAGAAATGAAAGTAAGTAAAATCTACAGTTGGATATACCTGAGAAGATATTTTATTGAGTTACTAGTGTACTCACCTCACTTAATTTCCATATACCTGAGTTATAATAGTTGCTATTAATAATTTGTTTATAATTATTGATATTGTGATATCTTGAGGAATCTAATTATAGAAGTATGTTTCATTTAGTCCAATGACCATTAATATGATTGATAACTCAGTCTGACCTTTTTGTTTAACAGCCACTACTCAGGTATTCTTCTCATAATTTAATTTAAGCTACAATGCTTTTCGTTTATTAAGCTAAAGATTTATATTTGAATCTTTTCATAATTATTAAATACATTTGGATCGTTTGATCATCTTTATTAAGTTACAATTGAATCTATAATATTTGAGATACTTTAATTTAGGTTACTATATATATATATATATATATATATATATATATAGTAACCTAAATTAAAGTATCTCAAATATATATATATAAGTAGCCTTGCTACCACTACTATTACTGCATCCTACAAATACTGTGTCATTTATTGGAGGTTAAGGATCTTCTTTCATTGATTTCTTTTTTTGCTTCAAAACATCAATTCACCTATCTAATGTTTCATTCTCTGATCATATTCATGTATCTCTCACACAAAGTATCCTTAAAAATAAACCAACATTTTATAAATTTACATTCAGTGGCAAATTTCTAATGAATTTAAATTAACTATTGATGATATGTCTCTTAATAAATTAACTATCAGTAATTATTTTTATCAGCTGCAGAATCTCTGTTCGATTGAAATATAGACACTAATAAAAAGATTTCTAAGTAATTGTTGTTCTGATTGATTATCAGATTATTATTTAAATAATTTTATAAAACAATGTATTGATGACATCAAGCTATAACAAAATTCAAAGATGCAAAATTTCTTACTCATAAACTGCAAAGTGAAGCTAAGCATCTAACTGCTCTTTATAACCAAAATACCGTCAGATTTAGGCATAGAAAACTAATCCCTAATCTTTCAGCACTAACAAAAACTGCAGTAAATTTCACAAAATCAACCCACCCTTATGCTTATGGTATTCCAATTTTGTTGAGAGAAAATACACTCATATCTAGTACCAATTTTGATAGTGAACTTTTTAATCACTTAAAAAAACAATCTATCTTCATTTTTCAGAGATGCACGCTCATCTTTTCTCAGAATTCCAATTAACTTAAAAACACAATTGAGCTATCATCAAAATCATCTGGTCATAAACAAGTTCAGCACAAAAATGAAAGCTCTCTGCCCAAAATTGCTTTACACTATAATAAATGTTTGCATTGTTAATACTATTCTGGGTGATATACTTGTTTACTGTAGTCCATGGATGCATGACCACAGTAAAATCATATCTCTGGAGATCAGCATCACATCTATCAATTACAAGTGCTTGTTTATCTATTTTCAAAGGTGGTCTTAATCTAATATGTTATCAATCACTTGTACCCTATATTAAAACTAAGATTTACATTACAACCACAGTTAATACAATCCTCAAAGGCATTTCTCCACCTGTACTATTGCTTACTCAACATTTCATATGCAAGTTATTGTTTTGGTACTGATTATGGTATTAAGGATGCAGATCTGTTGGACAATTATAATGTCAAATCTTTAATTGGTGTTTAATTTAAAGACCTGAAAAAATTATATAATCTGACAGATATCTATGGTCAACTCTCCTAATTGCCAAAACTTTAATCAGATTCTAAAATATGGGGGTTTCTCATTCATGGATAAAATTTTTACATAATTTATTACTTAACACAATTCTTACAAAAAAACTCTTCCTTATTAATTGTATTAAATTTAATCTGGATCCTACATGTATCTTATATCATAATCATCCAGAAGATATGATATACATTTTTTAAACATGTCGAGACTTCTCATCTTTAAGACACTTTGTATTCCGCAAGCAAATAATTAATCTAAAAGAATTTGCTTGAGAAAAATATCAAAATTTTTAATCCATACAAAGCCATAGTAATTACTCACAATATTGTAACCATGTGGCTTGTTCACTGTTCTGTAATTTTTGACAATAAAAAATACAATGTTCTAAAAAATAAAAATAAAGAGTGGTATAATATATAGTCAAAATAAGAGTCACAGATCACATGACCCTATTCTCTTAAGCTTGTAAGTTATAAACAATGAGGATTGCCAATTCCTCAACAAGCTTTGTGATAAATACTTAGCCAGAGCCAGCATTTAAAATATCTCTGTCAGGAATTCCCCACAAACTCCTGACCATGGTTTCATGCTTTGGCACTCCTCAGAGAGATGCCAGGGTAGATTCAGATATGCCTTAAAATATATATCCAGAAATGCTGTGGTAAAATTTGTCAAAACAAATGTTTTCTTAGTTGTTTATCATTTTAAAATTGAATCATCATATATACTAGTCAAAATAACTATATTTTATAAGCCATGCATCTTATGCCATATAAAAAATATTGCTCACTGTACATATGTTAACACTTGTCCATAATTTGTAATTAATACATTTTATTTTTATATATAATGTTTTATGTAGTTTTAATGCTATACTATAAAATTAAAAGGAGACATATCTTAATTTTTTTATATCCTTTACCTTCACAAACGAAAGAAGGAAAGTCATGGATAAAATTCAATAGTTTGATATAGTTTAATAAAGTAAATTAAAATGGCATATTCAACTAAAATTAAGAACCATTATATTATGTTAAGATACTGTATTTTTCCAACCCATGACTTTTTTTATTTAAAATAATTATTCATGACTTTGTATTATTATTAAAGTCCAATAAATTAAGAGCTGTTTATGAAAGTACCAGTTATCAATAAACTTTTTCCATTTCAATATTTGACCTCTATTTTGAAAAAGTTTCTCAATGTATTAATAATTATATAATTTAAAAAGCAGGACAAGTATTTATATAATATATATTATTTATAGATACAGGAAAGCAGAAGAAGGCAGTCAACATGTAATATAATAATCAAATATGTAAATTAATACACTGTACAGGCTTATGCACACCTGCACATATATAATGTAATATAAGGGATTCAAACTCAGACTTTCACACAACCCTCAACTCTCCATGCCATCTCATATTGCTGACCCACCTGAACATGTGTATGATCAGATGATGGCATTGGAGAATTGAGGATTGTGTGAAAGTCTGAGTTCAAATCCTTTATAATAATCAAATATTTTTATGTTGGATATTTGACCATTGTATATATTTCAATCAATACTTAAACAATATCAGTATCAAAAACAATCAATTATCTCAATCTATAGGCAATCTCCTAATAAATAATAAAGATGGAAATCCACCTTTATATATAGTTCAAAATGCTTATGAAGTCATTGAAGAATGTAATTTGTCTACAAAGAATAAAATTATTAATTCAAATAATTATATATCTGTAATTTTTAAAAAGATTATGAAAATTTTTATGTCTTATAGAATTGATTATATTATTGAAAGCTAAAAAAAATCATTTGTTTATTGTCAATATATATATATATATATATATATATATATATATATATATATATATATATATATATATATATATATATATATATATATATATATATATATATATATATATATACATGCTTATTTTTGTCTTCATAATTGTATAATTGGGAAAAATCTTTATATTACAAAAATTATTTATCTGAGAAGAAAGAATGGTGTTTTGATCTTAAACTCAGAGGTAAAAAAAAAATACTGGCTAATGTGTTGGTGGAATATTTGATACTATATGATAAACATATAGTAATAAATAAAAAAAATATGGAGGGAATTAGAATTTGCAAGTCACAAATTGCATAACTTGTAATACAGATATGCTCCTTATAGTGAATATATAATACTTGTAAAAAAATATTATTATAAGAATTAATATATAAGATAATTCGAATTTCTTAGAGGTAATCTAAAATATAGATAATATAGTATAATGAAAATATAAATTTAAAATGATAAAAGAGAAACAAGAAGCCAGTGTTAAAATAATTGTAAAATGTGGTGAATAAAATATCTGAAAATATTGAGATTAATAAATAAAGTTATAGAAAAAAAGTGATATTTAGAAACTTGTATTCGTTTAACTCAGAATTATTAAAAATTGTAATTTTGCATTTATTCTTTATCTTTCTCTTCTTATCTTTGGTTCAATCATTTTATTAAAATAAAAAAGTATTTAAATTCAAAATTTACACATAATAAAGAATATATGTAATTGAATAAAAGATGAATGGAAATTATAATCTTATCTTATTTTTTTAATAATTATTACTAATATTTATAACTGAAATTAATCACAACCAGTGAATGCCATTAATGTTATATAATTAAATTCTAATAGAATACATTTATATTTTTTTTCCATATGTCATAGCATCGGCCAGGAGGCGAACCCACAACCATCTGCAACCAACTACTTGCTTTCAAGGCAGCTGCACTGACCTCTCAGCTAACAATGCTTGATTACATTTATAATTTTAATTTCTAATAGCCCTGATATTTAACTATTATGATTATTATTTTTTATTTGTCAATTCATAATTTTTTTAATGTTAAAAATTCAAATTTTCATAATGAAGTGGTATCTTTCTTTTTTATAACCTACTGCTAAATGAACTTTTGGTGAAGTTAATCATAATTATAGCTTTCTTAAATTAATTATTGTTGCTGTTTCATTTATATTGTAATTATTTGGCATTTTTATTTAAATTAGTCCATTTAAATATTCCAGTTGTTAGATATGTGTATGCTGTCTTTTCTTTTGTTTATTACATTTGTATGTTTGGCAACAAACCATGCCTCCTTGAACTTTCTTTTTCTGCCATCATGCACCATACACACTAGATTGATTGTCTGTGGGTCAAAGTTATGATCAAATTATTTTTTGTGGCTCCAAAAAACAATCTTATATTTCTGTATAAGTATTTGTGCTGCACTAATCTGGTTGAGATATGGCAACCTGATCTGTTTGCATGGAATTTCATTCACTATCTGTGATGTGTCCTCCTTTAGAAATTTGTCTTAAGTGTTAACCTGTTATGATTAGGGGGAGTGTAGAAACTAATTTTGAAAATTGGTTAGCAGATCTTTTTATTTTGTTTGTTAATCTTGGAATATAAGGCATGCTAATCCCATAGTTTAATTTCAAAATGCACTTAGCATTAGATTATAAAAAAGAAAGAAATTACTTCATTATGCAGACGAACAAATGTTTGCAAATTTGAATTATAAATACAAACGAAGGGACAAATTAATATTGATGTTTAAAATTCAACTTATGAAGACCTTAAATTTAAAAATTATTCTTCAAAAAACATTTTCAATATCTTTTAAGTTTGGTGATTATCAGCTTGAGATTATTAATCAATTTAAATAACTTGGAACATATTTAGATTAAAATGTGGATTTGGTTATTGGGTGCGGCTCAGATTCTAATGAACTGCTATAACATGTGAAAAGTTAAAAGTAGCCTTTTTGTTACAATAATAACTACTTCGATTAAATTAGTTTTTTATAGTGCTGTTATTTATCAAAATTAAAACTTGAACCCTTCCTATGTAGCATAATGTGTTGTTAAAACTTTCATTTAAAGATGTTTTCATAATCTGAAAATATAATGCAAAGATTGTAAATTCAATCAGAATTTTTTTTAGTTTTCTGGATATAATAATATTGATTTTATTATTGTAAGAGAACATCTTCCTTGAATTGAACACATTAAATGAGTGAATAATAAAAAAACTTTATAGGTATTTTATAGTGAATTTGAATGGGAAAAATAGATCGTTACATTTCAAAATTATCTCCAAGAAATTCAAAAGGTGATTTATTGATTACTTTCATTAAAAATATATGGCAATGAATAGAATTCAGTAAAACGCTGCAATATAAGAAGATTGTAAAGTCTTAAAAAAAAATGCTGCAAATTGGGGCAAAGGTCTTAGAAGCAAACCCCCACCCCTTTACGCACACACACCACCTTCAAAGTTCTAAAAAAAAATTATTATTTACCATACAGAATAAATCAATAAACTTAGCCAATTTTAAAAATACTTCCTTCTCACTTTTTCAAAATCGCTATTTGCTTCTCTAACATATTAATTGTGCCCTGAATGTAAGCTACATAATTATACTCGTATATCTTAACTAGTTATAGTCTATGTATGGTCAGAGCAAGTTGTTCTTTTAAAATTGTGGAATGCAACATTTTAAATAAAAACAATAATGTAACTCCACAAATAGATTCATTTTTTTTTTCTATTTTAATAATATATTTTATTTTTATTTGCGCAATATATTATTGTAATAAAATGTCATTTTGCACTATTGCAAAATAATAAGGTGACTGGAAAAAATTAAATTTTAAAACTGTCTAAATTTAGTGTACACAATTTAAAATTAATTATTTTTAGTTTTAAAAAAAAGCACACACACAGAATTTTATATATATATAATTTAAATTTTTTTTCATATTTATATAGTTATAGGTTCTGGTCTGGACTCCGTTATGTCAGGTATCCTTAAAAACGTTGTTGAATCACATTTAATAACAGGTGCACCATTTGGTTGTAGTCTAAATGGAATCCAGATGATTAGTAATAAAAATGTTTATCCCTTAATATATGTGTGGGAGATGATAATCTGGACCAACTGATGAGTGCTGGTTTAGCATGAAATATGTGTATTGGTGATTATTTGTCTTTTCTACATGTGTGTGATCATGTATATCAGTTGTATGAGATAATGTGGATAGTTGGTGGTGCTTGAAAGCCTGAGTTCAAATCTCTTATATTTACATTTAATACTTCATAAGTTAGATTATAGACTGTTTTTTTTTAAGTGTCATAGCATCGGCCGGGACGCGAACCCGCAACCCGGGCAACTGCCTGCAAGTGCAAGGCAGTCGCGCTGACCTCTCGACCACCAATGCAAGACTGTTTACTATCACCTTTTGACTTAATGATTGACAATTAAAGAGTTCCAAAAAACCTATATCCATTGTTTTAATTACGATAACTTTATCACTGGCTTCGGATAAAATTACAGTATGGCATTAAAATATGTCAATAAATGGACTAATGTCCCATGACATATGATGGTATTAGTTTGGGTGATTATTATAATTCACCTTTAATATTCTTATTCTTTGAATATAGATATTTTTAAGCTGTGGCTGTTATGATAAAAATTTGCATAAATTTTAAATTCAATAGCCCATCGATTATTTTTCATTATGGAAAAAAGATATGGATAAAGACAAAATATAAAACAGCTTTAAATAGCTCACTTTAAAAAAAGCATCTCCAATAGATAGAAAGAGGAATAGTGAAGGTGAAAGCTTATTCATCAGGTCAACCATCTTCTCCTTCGTCAGGTATTAAGTCTTTTTTCTTAGTTTATCCTCTAGATATCTTCATTACTAATTGCATCATTGCCTTCAGATTTGCCTATTTTGAAAGAGATTTTAAGCCTGAATGTAATACATGTTAATTTAATGTACATAATAATGGACTGTCCTTAATGATGATGTATATGATTATTTAATGCATTGCAAAGCAAATTCAGTACTCTAAATCATTTCAAGGACCATTCTGGTAATACATTGAATGGGGTTGGTATACTTTGAGAATGAGAATAACCAATTAATGTTAATGCTGCAGGTCTTATTTTTAAAGAAAAACTAGCAAAAAAAAAAGCAATACTCTGCTAACTCATTGAATGCTGTGTGGTGAGAGTATATATTTTTTCTTCCTTATGGCAAAGAATTCTGTTATCTATATAGTGATAAATAATTGGATGGCTATCAATGATAATATTAAGGTAGTTAACTGAAAAAAATTGATATTTGACTGAAAACTGAAAACAAATTAGACATTTGCCTGAATTCTAATTCCTGCTATGATCATCATCATTTCCCAACCAATATTGATCCACTGTAGGATGAAAGTGAAATTAAATCTATTTTTTCAATCCTAATGTCTCTTCTCCACAACATTGCAGCATCCTTCTTTATTTCACCCATACATCTCATATGTGGTCTTTTCCTTGGTCTTTTTACAACCTTTTGAAATTTAGTTTAAGATACTAACTATCCATTTAATATCACTTTTAGCAATATTTCCAGCCTAATTCTATTTCAGTTTTGTAAATCATTCAATGGTGATACTAATATCTGTTTGTCTTTCTGTTGTGTATTTTATTTTCAATTTCTTCTGATTACTCCTAGTATATATCTTTCTATACTTTGTTGCAAGATCTTATGACTCTAAATTACACTTGTGTTATGTTTTCTAGTCTCATATTCATAAGTAAGAACTTACAAACCCATCTATTAAAAACTTGCCTTTTCAAACACATAGTCATATTTGTTTTTAATATTATTTCTATCAAAAGCACTCCATCAGAGTTTAATTCTATGATTAATTTCATTTATTGTGTTTCCATATATATTAATAATTTGACCAAGGTATTTGTAATTGTTAACTTCTACTAATTTATTGATCTCAATTTTTATTTTCTTTTTTTTTATAAATCCATTGAACATTACTTGAGTCTTTTTTAGCATTTACCTTTAATCCTACTCTCTTATTTTTATTTGATAACTCTTGCAATATTTCATGAATGTTTAAAGCATTATTTGAAGCAAAATCTTAATGACTTAAATAACCTCTGTTTTCTTTTATTCTTTTAGCTTCCCATTTTAATCCTCAAAATTTTTCTTGCAAACTTGCTCCAAAAACTTTTGGTGATATTGAATCATCCTGTCACCCATTCTTCTCAATATTAATCTTTTTAGAATCATTATGTAGTCTAACTATTACTGTTGCATTTTGACAAATATTCTTCAGAATTTGACAATATATTGAGCTCATCTTGATGATCCGATGCTTTAATCACCATAGAATTGCTTATAAAATCAATTATCTTTTTATAACTTGTAAATTCAAAATATATTGTCAATTCATGTTTATTGACCCATTCTATAACTTCTCTCGATACTTGAATGTCATGTGCTAAAACTATTTTTAAATCCATCGTATTCTTTTGTTTGATTAAAATCTAACGTTTTCTGTAGATGAGTTGTAATTATCCTAGTAAAGATTTTGGATAGAAGAATGATAGATTTGCATTTTCTAGTATCTTTTTTAACACTTTTTTGCAAATATTAATGTTACTACTGCAATCTTCTAATTGCCTGGTGTGTCTTTGTCATTTAGATATTTGATATATAACTTTTCTGACAATTTTTCTACTTCATTACTTACTTCTTTTAAGATATCAATTATAATTCCATCATGTTTTTGAGCTTTTTTCTTCTTCACAGATTTAATTGCATGTTATCACTTAAAACACTGGGTGATTAATCTTGTAAATAACTGTAGAGGATATTTTTTCTTATTTTTTTATTATTATATGATTCGTATATAACTTCCGCACATTACATGTTGTCATCTCTCATTTTTGTATTTTATCTTTTCTTTTTTTTTCTAAAATAATTTTACTTCCAATACCAATATGTTTTACACATTTGAGACTTTTATTCTTTTCTGTAGCTTCCTTTGTTAATTCACAAAACTCATAGATCTATTCTACAATATACAATATAAGTTGCAGAAACTCCCCTTCCCTCAATCTTAACTGATTATTAAACAACACAAAGACTAACATGGACCAAACACATCAGATTGTGCCCAAAATTAAATATAGCAATGCCACTTGCTAAATAAAATATTGTGGCAAATCAAGAACAAATATCACCACAAAAGTCTCTCAACATAAGTATTTATACAAGCAAAGAAAAAAAAAAATTTTTGAGTATAAATCAGTTTTTTGGGGAGTGTGAACAAAAATTCAGCCATGCTTCCAACCCAATAAATGTCAATATTGTTTGTATGGAATGAGATGATAGAAAAATAAAATTGAGAGGCAATGTTTAATAACAAATTAAGAAAAAAAAAGACAGTATTCAACTCTCAAGTAAGTGGAATATTTAAACAACTAATTTAAATAATTAGTGCTTTGTCAATAATTACTGCAACCCATGAGTGCTATGAATCTGGGTTTCTAAGCCAAAAGTGCACTCAGTTACCTTTAATAAAAATAAATATATATAATAAACATATTTTTAACAGATATGAAAATGATAATGAATTTTAAATTATATTTTCTTATATTATTATTAACTCTTTTTCATATCATTTTATAAAACTCCAGATATTCAATTCATCTTAATGCATCATTTTTAAAAATGTTTATATTCCTTCTTTTCTTTATATATTTTTTGTCTCAATAGAAAATTTACTAGTATATTGCTGCTTTATTCTACTAGTTATCTTTGTTTCAATTTTTAGTGGTATATCAGTTATTTTCTTATTGGTTTCATTCAAGTCTGTACCATTTTCAAAATATATTAATATTTAAAATGATTTGTATATTCTAATTTAAATTCATTGATGTGTTTCTGAATGTTATTAATACCAACTGTTAGTAGTGTTTTTGTTTTTTGATAATTTTTATCCTTTTAGTTTTGCATTAACTTGTATTTTATTCCTCAGTAATTGATGATCATTTCCTGTGCTGAATCTATTATGAATATAAAATCCTGAAATACATATTTTGTTAATTAAAATATAATTAATTTCTCTTATATCTTCATTTGGATACTTCCATGTCTATTTTCATTTAGAACTTTTCTCAGAGAAATAATTCATAATATATAGTTTTTCATTTTCTGTGAATTCCACACAGTGTTTCTTCACTCTTCACAGTAACCAAATTTACCTACAGCATTTTGATCTTTAACTTGTTTACCAATAATATTAGAATACAAGTATAATTTAATATACTTGGAATTTAGATGTGATTGTAAGGGATTTAAACCCAGCCTTTCAAGCTCTCTTCAACTATTCTCTCTTTCATAACAATTTTAAAATGTTATTTGGTTTGATCAAAAATATTTTACATCCATATAAAAATCCTCTACTTATTCATCAAAATGACATTGTATTGAAACTTAAACCTGAATTGTCTGCATTTGATATTAGCTATTGATTTAAATAACTAGTTTTGTCATTACTATTGATATTAACTATGAAATTCTTTCACTTTTTAATTATAAATAAACTTTATTCTGTTTGTGCTTCCAATATTTGTGCTTTTGTAGTAATACATGTCCACTTTTTAAATCAGGTGTCCTCTCACCTTTTATTTTAACTTCATAAAGTTCAACAATCTCTCATTTAATGTTAGTATGTTCTTCTTCCAATTCATGCAATTTTCCTTCACTTGAATGTGATCTGAAATTGTAAGTACTGTATCTAAATAATAAAAAAAATCATTGAATGGCAATCTGACTCCACAATCATAGGGTTTTTAGCAGCCTTCACCTTTAGCTGTCAACCATTACCTTGGCTTGTGATTTTACAGCCTTTAAGAAATAAGAATCATAATTTAGTTTATCATGGTTGTAAATATCTATTTTCTAAAACGTTTATTCACACACATATTCATTTTACCTTAACTGATATTTCTTGTGCTTCTTGATCTTCAACTAAAAAATAAAAAGCTAATTAGGAATTTACCCTGTTTGGTTTCTTAATGCCTCAGGGGTTTCTTTCAGTTAGCAGCAAATTTCTTTCTGCAGTCATATATTTAATAATATTAAATATTAAAAATTTTAATTATTAATGAGAAGTTTTCTTTTCTCTACTCTAGTCCCATCTATTGTAAAACTGAGTAATCAATGAATATTAGATAGTACAGTATTATAGTATTTACATCTTCAGATGAGTTACCAGTATATGCCTTTCTTACAAGTATTTTAACCTAGAATTAATGCACTTATGCTGCTAGTATGTACATGTATATTCCTTAAGTTGATAGTCTAAAATTAAAAAAATATATATTAAGGTATTAAACCCAAGCCATAGTTATATGAATCTCACATTAGACCCACTTCTATACATTTTAAACAATTCAATTTTCTGCTCTTTGGATAGAAAGGTTTGTATCAGCATAACATGACAATTTCAGCTTAATCATATGCTTCCAATAGCAGTTCTCTTCATGCTACTATCTATTCACTTTTAAATTCTAAGTTCTTACTGATAAAGGCAAACTCCAGAAACTGGTCTAGGAATGTAGATATTATAGCAGTATATTATCTGATATCTATTAGTTATTCAGACTTACATAATATGACTCTAGATTAAAATGAAGAGAACTACTCTTGGAAGCTTATGAATAAGTGAGCCAGTTATATGATATTGATGAGTTTATCATATTATTTATTTTCAGAGATTTAGAGGAGTATATATAGATTTTAAATAAAAGTATATAAAGCAAAAGGATGTTAAGAAATTTGCTTATCGGTTTAAAATCTAGGACTTCAATTCAAGCGGGACAAAGTCGGAATTTTTTTCAGATTTTAATTCAGATTTTTTTTTTTTTCAATAACCAGCCAATAGCCAATGTAACTAGCTATTCAATTATTGGTCAGTAAATGGGCATCATAAATATTTTTTATAGCAAACAAAAGTAAAAAGACCTTTAAAAAAAAAAAAAGAAAGACTTGGAAATATGACGTTTGTTGAGAAAAATATTAAAAAAATCTTTTAAAGTAAAGGCTTTTTTAGAGGAATGAGTTATTCAAAACCCTTTGAATCTCTTTTAATATTTTTAGAGAAAATCTTTGTTTAAAAATGTTGTTATAAAACCGTTATTCTTTTTAACAACTTTTTTTCAAGCTGACATTTTTATAGTAAAAGTGGCGTTATTAGTGTTAATTATCTTTTCCGTACATGTAAAAATAAAATAACTTTATCAACATTTATTTTTATTAAACATTTTTTTATATTGCTTGCAATTATTTTTTGTGTGGACATTTTTCAGTAAAGGTTTATATAGCAATATGCATGTAAAATATTAAGAAAACTTCCTGTCTTGTTCGCAATCTGGGATTTGAATTCGGACAGGTTAATGCCGGAAAGTTTATCAGGTTCTAATGAAGCAGAAAATTATTTATTTACTTAGTCTGAAAGTATTAACATAGTTATCTATATAATTCTTGATCAGTAAATGGATATATAATTATTTTAGCTTCAGGGCAATTATAGAAAAAGAAAGTCTAAACCCTCATTGTCCTATAAACTAGCCTGATGAGTATTGATTTTTCTTGTTCTGTCGTTTTTTGTTTTTTATAGATGTCTTTGCCCTTCAATGAGTTATTTAAGCAGTTTTATTTTATTGCTGTTAATTAATTAATAAATTATATAAAAAATGCATAATTGAACATTTTTTGAACAAAAAAACGTTGCAATAGTAAAATTTCATAATAGCAGCAAAGAGTTCACTTAAGTATATTACATATTTTATTTATTAATTTTTATATCATCATCATCATCATCATCAACCATTATCAATCCACTGCAGGATCAAGGTCTCTCCAAGTTCAATCCATCTTTTCCGATCTTTAGCTTCTCTTCTCCACACCACCCCTGCACACTTTCTTATTTCATCCATCCATCTCACATGTGGTCTCTTTCTGGGTCTTTTAATTTTTATATAGTAACTAATATATATTTTTCTCTACCCATTATAATAAATTATTGGCTTTCTATACATACTTTTTTTTTCAAATTACAGGCTGAATAGTAAGTAATAAATGTGTGCTTTTGATATTAAAATATTGCAATATTTTTTCATAATTTTCCAATATTGAAGACTATCGATCTTTTTCATCATTTAAAGTTCAAACAATTTTTTTTAGTTGAAGAAATTACATAAAGAAATTTTGCGTTTAAATAAAAAGCTTTATTTCTGAGCTGAGTATTAAAACAAAAATATTTAGGATGAATTTATAATTGGAGTTTATTGAATAGAAAATAAATTGTGGATGATATGAGAGTCGAAACATGTTTATAAAATATTAATACAATTAATAAAAAGAAATGAATAGTTTGTTGCATGAGAGGTCAAATGACGTTCGAGAAACGGAAATAAAAGATTTAGTAAGCAATCCATGAACCTTGGAAGCTCTTAAGTTTACCATTTTACCAATTGACTAAATCATACAAATTTAAGAACTCGTTGTCTTTTAAAGATTGTTTAATAATGTGAAGTGGTTGAATGACAGGCACTGGAAGTTGAGATCCTAAGATTGGATCTAGTATTGGCACTTCCGGATCACAAACTTTTTTGAACACTCAAGCACTAAAGCCATTCACTTTTTTTATTCATTCTAAAGAAATATTATCATGACACATCATTTTAAAATCTTATGAATATAAATATAATAAAAGGTCTGAACCTAGCCTGACACCTCTCTGAGGAATGCCAAAGCACGAAACCATGATCAGAAGTTTGGGAAGGGGTTCATGACAGAAATATTTTAAGTGCTGGCTCTGGCTAAGCATTTATCATAAAGCTTGTAGAGGAATTGGCAATCCTCATTGTTTATAAACTGAAGTAGTTTGTTATGCTGTGTTGTGAAAAAAAGGTGGTCATTTTCTCGAGTTTTCTATTTGATGATTTTATACGAAGAACACAAAAATTTCTATCCCATAATATATTACTAGTTAGAGTAATTGAGATTGAGATTCTTCAGTCTCACATTGCAGATTTTAATATTGTTTAATACTGTAATAATGATTTTAATAAATATGATAACAGTTATAATTTTTATGAAGTATTATAACTTTATCTTTCTTATTGAATAGATAACAGTTAAGATTTGAAAATATAAGTAGAAGTTCTGAAGAACATTGGTGGTGCAATCAAAACCATCAATAATGGATTGTAAAAAGCATTGTAAAAGTAATAAAGAATGTAAATAATATTAATATTACATAACAATTATCATTGTTTGATCTAAAATTAAAAATACAAAATTTAAAAGTCAAATTGCATTTTTATTAGAAATATAATACAGATGTATGTAATAAATTGTTTATATACATTATCATTCTTCAGCACAAATTCAAATTTCATGCATTTATCCTATAATTGTGATGTGAAAAGTTAATATAGCATTGTAATAAATACATTAATGTAATTGTTTATTCAGATAATGTTGTTTCACAAGGCAGCTGTTTTTATTCCTTTAAAACAGGCAAAACTCACTATATATATATATATATTGCCACACACAGCAAGCTAGAGTAATCAATGGATGCCAGAAGGTTTGTGCATAAAACCCCCATCTAGTGCCTACTTATCCAATATCCCCAGACTAATTTCTGGCTTGTGGACTTCGTGAGTAAGGAGCTTTGGATATGAGAGCACTGCACCTAGATGTGACGAAAGCCACAAGCCAGAAACTAATCTGGGAATATTGGATGAGTAGGCACTAGATGGGGATTTTATGCACAAGCCTTCTGGAATCCATTGATTACTCTGCTTGCTGTGTGTGGCAATATATATATAGTGAGTTTTGTCTGTTTTAACAACAGTTATACACAAGCATAAGAGGAGGTGGTCATGTGATGTTTTACTCCTTTATCAAGTAATTGGTAGTTATTTTACCTTAGTAGAGAAATTCGTTGAGATCTTATTAAAAGCTTTAATTCTATCATTATTTTGCATAAATTGTACATTGATTAAGTATATCGATGGCTAATAGATATGATCACAACTGCTCAAGTAATCAAACGAGAACATCCACTTATGATGCAAATAATCACAATTATTAGAAATAATCTTAAATTTACTAATAAAAAATTGATTGATTTGTTAATTTGGAGTTCACATAAAATTTGAGTAGTGGAAGGGTCAAAATTGAGCGGTGATCGATGGATCGTCACTTCTAAAATTCGTCATCATATCATTGCTCTAAACTATATTTTTGAAAATGATATCCAGTTTACTCCATTATTTATATGAATAAAAAACAATTCGTAGAAAATATCAAAATATATTTAAATTATCTCCTTTTAACTTATAAAATTTGAAAACATTATTTATTATCCAAGGGAAAATCAACTTACATAAGTTATTTCTTTTGACATTGTTGCAATTTCTACTATAAAAAGGAAAATAATTTAATTGTTGAAATTAAATTAAGATTTAAATTTGCCATTGCAAATGTTTGCCAGCAAAAGTAAGAATAAAGTTTAAAAGGTTTTGACGTATTTACGTTATATAATTTTAGTTTACAATTGGAATTATTCCTAGCTTTATAATATTATAGACGTTTTTAGTTAAAGTATTTACTATATATATATAATTGATTAATATCTTTTATATTACTTAAATAATAAACTACTAGAGAGGTGCTTAAGTGCTCTCATTTATAATAATACTATTATAATCAGTGCTCAGCTGTATAAATGGATTATTCTCCTGTACATGAAAGGTCAGAATGACTAATATGTCAACATGGGTAGGATGACAACCTTGGCACTAATAAGGGCTTTGAACGTTCCATCATCAGATTTTCAATGAAATGGAAGGCTGAAGAGTTGTGAGTTGGAATAGTTTGAAGCCTGTCCATTAAAGTATGAAGATTGGCTATCTTGATCTAAAGCTGAGCACTGATTATATGTGTGTGTGAGAATAGTGATCTAGACCAACTGATGATTGCTGGTTTAGCATGAAATACGTATATTGGTGATTATTTATCATTTAAACATATGCGTGATCAGGTGGGTCAGCAATATGAGATGGCACTGAGAGTAGTGGGTCGTGTGAAAGTCTGAGTTCGAATCCCGCATATATTACATATATAAATGCAGGTTTAAGCCTTACAATATATTAATAATGCTATTAATATATTTCTAGAATTCTATTTCATTACTCTAAAGCTAATGTTAAATGTACGTTAAAAGAATTATATAATGCTGTGTTTGGTGTGTGTGTGCGTGCATGTCTATGTTTGTATGTATATGTTAAAACACAGATTTTTACAGGTAATGAGTATAAAAGATATATTATCCAGATTCATCAGTGGGTAATTAGCAGTACTATTGTACCGAAGTTTTGATTGGATTATATTTGCGAAAATCTAGGGGAGGGGGGTGCTGTTTAAAAAATATTGTAGAAATGCTGCAAGCAATAAATAAAAGAGAATTGGGGAAAGAAGAAGTGAAAGCAGGTGAATAATCTGGTATAAAATTAACAGGGGTCTTGATTAATGGGCATTATAAAAAAATCTAAATGAGATGTAATTCAGATATTTCATCACATTTTTTTGCAATCTAGCATTTTAAAATTTTCAATGAGTTTTATGTTTTTTTTAATAGTGAGTATCACATTTGGATTAAAAAGACATGATGCTTCTTGACACACAAGAAAATTATAAAATCTCATATGGAGTATGTGAGCCCATTTTGTGTGGGTATGAGTAATTGTTGCAACAGTTCAGAAAGTGAAACTTGCTAGCACTAAAATCAAAAATCATTATCATGAATTTTTATTGTGTTGAGATATGAATAGTGAAGGATTATGGAATCTTTATCACAATTTTTGATATGGTGATGGACATAAATCAAAATATATCTGTGTGTATGCTTTAAATGTCATACTTATATTGAATAGTATTACATTCATTATGGAAAAAAATAAAATTGAAGATTAATTGGTCTATATATTCATGCATTGATTTCAAAATTAACAATGGGTAAATAAATATTCAAATGGTTATTGTTTTGGTAGGTCATGTGACATTCAAGTACATTGTTGAGCTTTGGTCATATGACTAGAGTCAGTTATTTACCAAATGCAACAAAAAACAATTATTGTATATAGCAGTGATTAATTAACAAAATATAAGGTTGGTAAATTATTTGCATATCAGTAATCATTTTATTTTTTATAACTAAACTAAGAAGAGTATAATACTATATTATGTTATAAAACAACTGTATTAATTTTAAAATTGTAGGAAGTTAGATGATTGACTAATGATAACTACTAAAGAAATGAGAGTGAAAATCAAAATAGCTAATTAGACTTTATATAAAGGCAGGATGTTGGGTTACACCTTTATATGGTGTTTAGAATTTGACAATATGGCAAAAGCGTAAATGGTATTGAAAATTATATCTCTTAGAATTTGAAATAAAGTAGGGGAAAATATAAAATAATAATAATGCTAGACCAGTAGAACTGTTGAATAGAATGAGTACAAATTTCATTGGAAAAAAAATTGTCTGTTGAAAGTGGTTGAGTTGGAGGAAAAAAACCCCCATATAATTGGCTGCTTAAGAAGTCATGTGTTATTTCATAAATCAGAGTGACATGATGGGCTCTCTGTCAATTGTCCACTGTATTAAATTGTATGGATCAGTTGGTAAAAATCATTAACAAAGAAAGGTGATATGACTTTGTTTAAAAGAGGGACAAGTAACATATAATTGTGTCATTTAAATAATAAAAAAAAAACTCTGGATGTTATAACCTAAGACGATCAACGCCTTGACATATAAAAAAATAAATAATATTTTTTGTTTAAGCTGTATTTATATGCAAAATAAAACAAGAACATTGTATTGCTAATTGGTTTGTTACAAAATATCACTGTAACTTGCAAAGCATCTATTTCAAAGGTATTTAATTAATCCTTACTCGGTCAGTGGCATAGAAAAAGTAACAAAGTAAGAATACAGAATTCTGTACAATTGATTACGCATCAAATTTGACTATGGCCCTTGTGTTAAAATTACTAATATATAAATAAATACATATGTATATCAAACTCAATGCTCGTATTAATTGGACCTTCAAAAATTATGTTAATTGTTCGCAATATCTAAAAGGTTGCCGACCGCTGACCTAAGGTCTCTAAATTCAACATTAAGATTTTTTTTTGTAGTTTGAATTAAATTGGAATTTGAATTATTATTTATTAGTAATATCAATTGACATCATTGAAAAAATTCAGAGACTGAAATAGAGTTGGGCTGGTCATATTGCTAGAAGAGATCATAATAGATAGACAGTTGGAATCTTAAACTGGATTCCAAAAGATTGTAAAAGACCTAGAAAGCTACAACATGTGAGATGGATGGATAAAATAAAGAAGTGTACTAGGGTGATGTGGAGAAGAGAGGCTAGAGATCAAAGATGGATTAAACTTGAAGAGACCATCATCCTGCAATGGATCGATGATGGTTGAAAGTAATGATGATGATAATGAATATCAATTAAATATATTTTTGAATTAAATTTATAAAACGTCTCTATAAGAGACTATTAAAATGTAAAATTCTCCCTTTATAGTTTGAAGGAGAATCTTAGTATTGATATATAAATTCAATGTTCATATTTCATTTTTTTTTGCATGTTATTCATCTGCTTACATTTGGTCCTAGAATTAGCTATATATAAATATTATGATTTTCTCCTAGATTTATCATTTCTTGAATATATTTTATTACATTGATCATTGACAAATCATCGTTATGCTATGACATCCTTTCTGTGAGCCAAATATAAACTTGAAAACACTATTGATGAGAATTATGCTCAATCAGTTATATTAAGTATAAATAGTAATAATAAATCACATATGCACTTAAATACTATGAAAATTTCATTATTAAAATCCTTATTAAGCTAAAAGTTTTGATTATTTGTAAGTCTTCTTCAGACAGCAAAAGTTAAACCATGTGCTACAAGTTATAACCTCTGAAGAAGGCTGTTGAACAGCTGAATCTATCAGTTTAAATAAAGTGATTAATTAAAAAAAGTGCATGAAATTGATTGGATATATAATGTGATAAGAAATTTCTACTATTTACACTTATAGTGTAGCCAATTTGGAAAAAATAATGGAAGAATAAATGAATTATTTTATAAATGTAGCAACTATAGCTACAAACTCTTATGTTTTAATTCATTGCAAACATTTCTTACATTCATGTATGTCTCTATCCATTGCTAGGGATTGTTATATTTTATTACAGTTATAGTTTTTTAATTTGAAATAATATATAGTATTCTTTGTTCTCCAACCAAAGTAATGTTTCATCAGAGAGAATTATGAATAAGCTTTAATTTACTGAAGCACTTCTGTATGTGCTCATGTACAACACTTTTATTCTATTCTGGTTTACTTTATTGTATTCCTGTTATTGAAGTGTTTCTATTATAGTACAATATTTGTTTCACTTAATATAAAAAAGTCATATATCACATGACCCCACTTCTTTTTTAAGCTTGCAAAAAATAAACAAAGAGCTTTGCTAATTGCTCAACAAGCTTTGAGATAAATGCTTAGCAAGTGAAAGCATTTAAAATATCTCTATCTGAAAATTTCAGATTTTCTACTCAATAGTCAACTCTTAGATAAATGCTGGCTTTGGGTTAGTATTTTTAGATCTAGGGTCTGAAGCTATCCTAGCACACTCTGAGGAGTGCCAAAAACATGAAACCATTGGTCAGGGGATTGGGGTGGCGGTTTTCAGATAGAGACATTTTAAATGCTTTCTCTTGCTAAGCATTTATCGCAAAGGTTGTTGAACAATTAGCAAAGCTCTTTGTTTATTTAATAAAGTAAAAGAAAGAATAAAAGGTTGCACCACACTGTGTCAAAATGGACAAAACACTGAGAAAAGCTTTTGATAAATAGCCATATCACATGACATGTTTGCATACTATGTCTACAATATGATAATAGCAATTGTGAAAATATCTTAGTTTTTCTTTGTTGTCATTGCATAAAATTAGACTTCTAAATCAAAGGTTATGAAAAGTTTATAAAACCTTGAATCATAATTTTAAAGAGTTTTTTTTAAAACAATGTAACCAAGCAGCATTTTTATCGATGCACCTCTCACCCAATTTCAATTAGATCACAATTATTTATATATATAAAAATTCCAGAATACTTGCTCTCACTACATATATATTTTATAAGCAATCTTTACTTGTCAACTGATCTAGATGCATTGAATACCTGAATTTCCATACATATTTTGATAGTTAGATATTTCTATATATTATGAATACAATCTGCTCCACTATGTTCAGCCTTTCAATTCTCTGTCAGTAAAAATCTCTACCATTTCATCTCTCTTCTGTTAATTATAAAATTATAAGTTAAGTTTGTTACAGAACATAAATATAAAGTATCTGCATATAATCTAATGAATGTATATATTTATCTACTCAAGACAAGTTGAATTTATAAAGTACTATGATTTTTGCAGTAATTTATATGAATCCTAGTTTTTAATCAATATATGCAACTACTGTGATTTTATAATTATATATATAATATTAAATTAGATATTTTCATGGATTTTTAACTTAATAAAAAATAGAAATAAAGAGGTTATATCCATGTAAAACAAGGATAACTTTTATCTTTTGATATTGCCAGGAAAACAATTGCTAATTGACTTTCCTGATCTATTAACTTATATAATAGTTTTTTTTTTTGTTTTAAGTTATATATATACAAACAAACCAATGTTTTGAACTATAAATTATACTAAAGAGATATGACAATGAAAATTTATCAATTCAGCATCTGTAATTGCAATTTGAATGATTAAGTCATTACAGATTATATAACTAGGGATATAGATTATGATAATTGATTTATAAAAACAAAAAAAAATGAATTGGATAAAAGTAAATAGAAAATGATAGGACTGGGGTATAGTGAAGCATTCTTGTTCTGACAAAGATTTGGTCCTTTCTTTAGGTACCCTGACTTCTGAAGAGCCTATCCTTACTATTGATTGACTAATCATTAAATTGTTCTTGTTTATCATTTTCAATATTATTACTACTATTGTTATTTTCATGCCTACCATTTATTTTCTGTAGTCCCTTAATAAATAATGGATTCAGGCTTCACTGTAATCCAATTAGTGTATAAATTAAAACCAATCTGAAGATTTATCATCTCCATTCCCAAAGAATGTTGGAATCACCACAAAGTAGCTAATGAAGGATAATTCCCGAAATGCATCACACTGCAGAAACATTTGCCAATTTAATGAATGTTTTATTATACTGTAATCAAAGCTGATATCACTCCAAATTTGTTTATATATTTTTAAAATGTGTTATATTTATCAATTATATAAATTAAAATAACTTTTTGAATTAAAACCCCTAATATGGATAATTTTATTACAGAGTATTGATGTTGTTTATAATAAAGTTGCACCATATTTTATGATGTCATATAACTGCTTTCATTATTCTTGAACTTTTCAATTCTGTTAAACTCATTGAATACAGACATTATATTTGTTATATATATATAATAAAGTTTGATATGAATATAGACATTATATTTGTTATATATATATAATAAAGTTTGATATCTGTATTCGTTTCACAATATATGTAATATACAAATCAATATATATATCAAAATACAGTACAATTTATATAAATTATATTCTTTTAGAAGTACTTTCGACTATACACTTTGGAGTCTTTATCAACTATATAACGTTGAATAATCAAAACGAGACAACCCTTAACAATACCCATAGTTCAATTCAGATTTCCCACAATTCTGTTATCTTAACATTTGATGACTGGTGATTCATTAACATTTGACGATTTCTTGAAATTAACATAGCCTCTTTTATTTTACGTTTATTATGACAACGTTCAATTTGAATAATTTTCATATTTTTATAATCAAATTTAAATCCATATGCTTTTATATAATAGAATTCAAAAAGAGAATCAATATGGAACAGATGTAAATAAACCTTCATCATCTGTTATATTTGATCATAATAAATCTTGTCAATATGGATTTAAATTTGATTATAAAAATATGAAAATTATTCAAATTGAACGTTGTCATAATAAACGTAAAATAAAAGAGGCTATGTTAATTTCAAGAAATCGTCAAATGTTAATGAATCGCCAGTCATCAAATGTTAAGATAACAGAATTGTAGGAAATCTGTATTGAACTATGGGTATTGTTAAGGGTTGTCTCGTTTTGATTATTCAACGTTATATAGTTGATAAAGACTACAAAGTGTATAGTCGAAAGTACTTCTAAAAGAATATAATTTATATAAATTGTACTGTATTTTTATATATTGATTTTTATATTACATATATATATATATGTATATATATATATAATCAAGATATATATCACATGAATTATATAGCTTGCATTTACAAATATGTAAAATAAAGAGCATACTAATAACTCTAAACAAGCTTTTTTATGATGTGCTACAAAAGAAGGCATTCATATCATCTTTATCTAGGATTGTCCCCATGCCCAGACCAGTTTTGAGCTATGGCTCTCGTCAGTGAGGAGCTGGGATACCACCATATTCAACAAACCAACTCAAGTTAAGCATTTATCTAATGGTTAATTTTTAATAAGAGTATCTGAAGTGTTTAGACATCTACATGTCTTTAAATTCAGCTCTCCTACTGAAAACACTATATAGGCCTGAACTTCATTCAGATACATAGGCTTAGCAATTTAATTTATCTAAAGCCTCCAACAGCAAATTAATAATAGTAATACAATCAAATCATATATTGCATGACTTATAAAACTTACATTTACAAATATATAAAATAAAGAGTATGCTAATAGCTCTAAACAAGTTTATTTTATGATAAATGCTACAAGAGAAGGCATTCAAATCATCTTTATCTAAGATATATATATATATATATATATTAATTTTTGTAAACAAGCTGAAGCACTATGTTCTTCCTTAACACACTGTATTTTAGCACTTTCATTAAAATCTGAAATCTTTAATGTATTGTGAGTAAAATAGTATGAGGTTATTTCTGTAACTCTTCTAACTAAACTGCCATCTTTCCCCAAGCCTGAAAACACATGATATAAGTGAACATTTTTACACTTTAATTCTCAACACTCATAATTTCAATGTATTATTGTCACATAAATACAGTGGCTGTTCTGAGCATCAGTAATACAGCATTCTGGCTTGTTTATAATCTGGCTTCAAACCCAGGCTGAGTAAGCTTTAATTTTTTTTATCAAGTTTAAGATTGTTTTCATTTAAGCCATTGTCCATAGCCAACCAAACTAATCATACAATATGGATAGTAAATGGATGCCTAGATAATTTTAGCTATAGAATAAAAGAATTAAAAAATAGCTTAAATCCTCACTATCTGACATTTTGCCAAATTTGGTGAGTACTGACATCTTATGATTTCTCTGTGCAGAATTGTTGGGGAATCTTTTGTTGTAATAGGCTATTTAAAGACTATTTTACCTCCTCACTTAATATACATAATTAGTTTTATAAATTACTTCCATTAGTGAATGCCTTTTAATTGTTTTTTTTTAAATATATTGAATTTTAAAATGTAATTTCTTTTTGTCATTTCCTATTTTCCCATTATTATAATGACTCTCATCACAATATTTCTATTGATCGTCATAGATTTTAATATTACTTAACATCTTTAGTTATGACAAAGTGAAAATAGCGTGGAAACAAATTATTACTTTAAAATAAAAATTTAACGGACAAAAAAAGACAAAAACATAATTTTTAATTTAAAAATTTTGTTTTAAAAAAATGTCTATACAATTTAACTAATGAAAATGAGAGTTTATTGACTTGTGAAATAATGGAAATAAAAATGTTTATAAAATCAATTTTGCTGTAAATAACTGGAAATATTGAAGATAAATATATATAATTATGATTTTAACAAATAATTAATATTTTCTCTTAGAATATTTTATTTATTCTTGGTTATAATAAATAATGGTGCCCCGAATGATTTCGTGCATTAGTATCATGATGAGCTTAAAAGCTAAATGTTCTTTGACCAATGGTCAATCTATTATTTTGGTGCTCAAACACTGCACAAACTTTTGATAACCATTTAATAATTTTTGTTAGCCTATGTAATTCAATGCATAATAGAGTGAAGACTCTGAGAACTAACAATTCTGGGCTTAAAGATCTGTTTGATATTTCTGATGCTCAAATATCACATGAACTTCTACATGATTAATAATTTGATTGTTATAAATAAAAATATTGAGTGAGAACTAGTTACTAAACAAATGGTTTTTTTTTGAAGTGCATTATGTAATAATACAACAATAAATACAAGAATGTTTCAGCAGCGCACTTTTTCCTTCACCACATCTATGCTACTTACTGAAAGCTTTGGTAAATAATAGATTCAGATGATAATGCTTAATAAATCCTATCCAGTGCTGTGCTATATAATATCCCCAGACTAGTTTCAAGTTTATGGCTTCCATCAGGGAATAGCTTTGGATCTTGGAACAATGTGATTTAATGCACCATTCCTTTGCCAGCCATCATTTACAAGCAAGTTGGCCTAGACCAAAAACATTTATGTTTTTTTAAATTGAGCTAGTAACATGATAGTAAAATAGAAAGGTAAATAATAAGTGGTCAGAGAAAAAGTACATTAAATCTTAACGGTCCAGACACTGGTTTATCATCCAAAACTCCTCATTGATGAATATTTCATTTAAAATCAAGATAATAATATGAAAATTTGGCAATGGGGAAGATTTATTTTATTAAGTAATGATGTTCTCAGTATGCTTTAAAATAATGGTAAAAAAGCAGATGTTAGAGTTTTGAGATTCAGCTTATTTTCTCTCTTTATACTGCTCAAACATCATATGAATCTTGTTGTAAACTTTCTAATAATCAGTCATTCAATTATTCATTTTTAATTAATAATATATCTGATAAGGTTGAAAATAAAAATAAATATAAAAGTAATTATATTAAGAAGTATGACTTTCTCACATTGAGTCTAGAGAAATTATGAGTAACATGATGGGCCAAGTACTGATGTAAAGCAGTGTATGGAGAATAAAAAAATAATAATAATGATCATTTAGTTATAAATAGCAGAAAAAGTTATTGCTGAGCTAAAAAAAAGACAATTTCCATTTCTTTCTTTTTCAATCATACATTTTTAGATAGTTTTTGGTTACGCATACTGTGGCTGCTAGGTGACACTGCAGCACCACCAAGAAGCCTGCAAGTAATAAATATCTATCCAAAATGGCTGAAATTGATGGAAAATTAAAATTAAAACACCTACAGCAAGACATCCAAAAAAATAATTGACATCTGTGAAATTAAAACACCTAAAGCAAGACATCAAAAGTAAGTAAAAAATCAAGTAAAAAAAGTTGGTTCACCTAAGGCAAGACTTGCTTTAGGCATTTTAATTTTAAATTTTCCATTGATTTCAGCCATTTTTGGATAGAAATTTAGCACTTTCAGGCTTCTTGGTGGTGCTGCAGTGTCACCTAGTGGCCACAGTACATGTAATTGAAAACTATCTTTTTTTATTTTGCAAATAATTTTGACATTAAATACTCTTACCTATACAAATATGCAAATAAATTATTTTGTGTTTAAATGTGTAGAATTCCTTTAATATCAGCTATTAGCTTGAATATTAGAAATAAATAAAATATGGTTGCTAGAGGAATATTGCATTAGTTCCAGATTTGAATCCTTAGTTTTCACTGACAAAAGCAAAAATCAGACACTGATCTGGAAATATATGACTAAACATATCAGATAGGCATGTAATGTTGTTGGGATTAATTTTCCTAGCCAAATGGTAGAAAACTATAGTTTCTAAAATATATAAAAACTGATCTGGTATCAGGTTTTTATAACTATATAAAAGATGTTTGGCTTTAACGATTGTAGTTGTTTTAATTTTATTTTAAGCTTTTAGTTTGAATAATATAAACAGTAAAATATGGTTGTTAAATGCATAAGTATGTTAATTCCACATTTGAATTGTAAATTGTTGTTGACAAAGGAAATATCCAGAAACATTCAGGTGATGTTAATTGTTGGTACTATATCATCTTGTATCCATTTCTTTCTCAAATTTATAGTAGATAGCTCTAATCTACTCTTGTAAATATATGAAAAAGTCATGTGACTTTGTTAATATTATTTCAGTAAAAAGAAAATACAATTATGTTAATTTTTATTTAAATAATCAAATATGTAAAATATTTGTTAAGAACATATTTTATTTACAAATAATAAATAATAAAAATCATATGCAACAGCTATATAAATATATTAATAATAATTGCACATAAAAAGCCTTTTTCAGAACATGGCTTTGAGTTCTTTTTAAATGTTAATCATCTATTTTAACATTAACTGATTATTGCAGATTAAACACCATCTAGTGTTCTTCAATGGAAATAAAATAACTATAACAAAATAAAGTATCAGTAAAATGGGATAAAATCTTCATATAAAGATTCAATATAACTTCCAAAAATTGTCTATATAACATAACAATATACAAAATAAATAATACATACAATGTACAACTTTATATATACTATCTTACATTGATACTATTTGCATTGATATAATAAAAAGGTGGGAGTCATTTAAATAATTCTTTGGGGTTCTGACTTGTGAATTATCTTATTAATGTACCTTAGTAATATATTTGGACTTGTTTATTCTTTAAATGCCTTTAATTTTTCTATTTTTATATACTTTTTACTGTACTTTGTATTTACATATATTGCTTATAACACTCTATTCATATACATGTTAATGCAACAAATTTTCGTAAAAACTTCTTTATTTTCTTACAGTTTCGACTGTCCAGCAGTCTTCATCAGAGCTCTATTTTTTTCACTTCCTTAATTAAACTTTGTATTTACCTCTCATCCCTCATATTTTTTTGGAACATTGCTTTTTTTATATGTATATTTGTAAACGGTATGTACTGGCAGTTCTTTTCTCATGGCCTTCTAAAAGTTTTGGTAAACTTATTTGTTCTGAAATTGCATTACCTTTTGTAAAATATAAATTACATTTTGAATGATGAAATCTAAAAACAGCATAATGTTAAAAAACAAACAATACACTTTTTAATTTTCACCTTGGGATTTTATTCAAAAAGGATGCCTTTACTGAACTGAAAGTAGTTTCAGCATTTTAGAGTTTAGGATTTAAAAAATGATTTCAAATAATAATAGAAAACTGATAAAGTAAATTCAAGAAAAAGATATACATTCTTAAATATATATATATATATATATATAATAATGTATATATATATATATATATATATATAATAAAGACAGTAGGTTATAAAAGAAAAGGGTTTAAAAAGTTGTAATTTAACCTTTTGACTGTTTGACTCGTTCTTAATCGAGGCACTTTTTGATACATATTCGTTTTAATCGAGTAAATTTGACATCGCTGTAAATTGCTTAGTTTTTGGACTACGTTTACGGTTTTAACGTCATTTTTTAGAACGCAAAAAGTTTTATAATATACTGCCATCTATTGAATTATTTTACAAGTAAAAAATCAATTAATTGATGATTTATGTCAAACAAAAACTAAGCACTGCCTTTTCACATCTTTTCTTGAATCTTATTGGCTGTTGAAATTTTGTAAACAAAAGAAAATGGAAAAGCTCCGCCTTCTCATCATCTTTTCTTGAATCTTATTGGCTGTTAAAATTTTTATATGGCTGCCAAAAATTAAAAATTTACGAACGCTTTTGTTTTATTTTGAAAATGATAAACGAATGTTTTAGAGCATTTTAAAAATATTTTTTGATGAAATACAAATAAAATACAAATTATTTTCATATAATATGTCAAAAATAAATATTATTTTACAAAAATAGTTACGATTTTAGCAAGAATTATTTATTTATTGCAAAGTCGGGAAAAAAAAATCATAACGTGAAATTACGATTGCCGTTTCTTTTCATGTCAACCGTAACAAATATTTTTAAAATTAAAAATCAAAATTTATTTTTGAACAAACTTTCGTTTATTTTTATAATGTTAGAAATTACTAATATACTTTTTAAAAACGAAACTAAAGTGAATATATTTAAAAAAACGGTCAATAACTTTTGAAAAATTGATACATTATTTTGTGCATCGGCCAATTAAAAGCTTTGAGTGATACCACCTGCAGCGAATGAACAATTGGACAGTTAAAGGGTTAATAATGAATTGATACATAAAATGGCAAAAAAAAAATAGAAGATTGAAAAATATGAAGGCTAAAGAAGTTAGACTTGAGATGTGTAGAGTAGACAAAGAATGACTAAATTGAGAATGTAGAGGAGTATACGAATTACAAAAAAAAAAATAAATAAATGTGATTTAATAAACAGTAGAGTAAAGTTATAATGTTTGTCTGAAAATTTGTGATATTGATATTTTAGTAGTAATTATATGTTGGTTTATTCCATTGTCTAATATTAATTGTTAAATACCTTTAAAAATATTCAGATGTTATTAAATTTTTTAAATACATTTTTTTTTTTACATTTGTTGATATTTTTTCTTTTATAAAATAAACTACTGATAACAAATTATATACAAATATTAACATATTTATAGTTTATGTTAGGGGTTAAGGTATGATGAAACCACATGTATAAAGGTATAGATAATATTATAAATTGTTTAATTTCAATGAGTTATTTAACTCCGATTAAACACATTCAATTGTTGGTAATAGGCTATTATTAACAATAGAATGTATTTAAAAAATTTAATAAAATTTGAATTTAATATAATTGCTAATAGATTATTGTCATTTAGTACAAGAATATTTATGCCAAAATAAATAAAATATTTACTATTTACTTGGGTGAATCTCATGCACGCTTATCCACAAGAATTTATCAACACAATTAATTGCATTTACAAATGAGCCACAAATAACCCCAAACATAAGTTTATCTTCCTAGTTCATCAAAATTCAATGGGTCTTACATGCAAACTCATAACCATCAACATTACATCCATTGAGCAAAATGACTCTAAGTGGAAAATCAGAGGTGTGGCATATAGCTATCAATCCTAATGCCATAAATAAAAAGGGATCCTGCTTCCCCGATTCAAAAAATGGGCAATATGATTTACATATGTTTAAAAAATTTACTGTCTATATATAGATACATGTGAACTCAAATTATGCATATCCAATGCTGTGAATATGAGGACATAATTCACCCTCTAAAGCACTAAACTTCAATAAAGACTTATTCGTTATTAGTTTTTCTTAGGACAGTGCTAAGCACTGATACTTATGAGTAATTAAAAATACTAAATTATTTATAAAAAATGCAGATCTATTGAAAATATAGGGGAAATTTGTGACTTATATAAATCTTCACCTATATTAACTGAGGCGAGAAAAAGCAAAGTAAAATCATATTGTTAATATAGAACAAGAAAAAAAAAGAGTAAGTATATTATTTTTATGATTGTTATGTCATTTATTACTATCCTTCCCTTTTTCTGGATTTTTTACTGTTAAGGAGTTTGCTATTAACTGAAAGGAGACCCTTTGATTCCTCTTGGAGGCCTTAAAGGAACCAAGCAGGGCAAATTCCTAATGTCCACTCCATACGTTCTTGTCGTTGCAGCTGTTATTACTATGTGATTATTCATATATTATACAAACATGGATGGGCTGCTCACCAACATGCATTAGCCAGCATGGTGAGTTTATTGGCTTTTTCCCTCTGAGTTTAAGATCAAGACACACCATGGTATTTCTTCTCAGTGCCTTATAAGGCAGAATGAATGTTTGTGTAAATGATAAATATTTTTTCCAATACATATATACAATTATGACAGACAAAAATAAAGCATGGCCCTTATTCCCAGGAAGCTGTAAAGTCACCAACCAAGGCAGCGGTTGGTGGCCGAAGGCAGAGGGTGCTAAGAATCCCCTGATTGTGGACCCAGGCTGCCATTTGATGATGACTTTTTATTTAGGTACTTACAACTGCAGATCACTTTCAAGTGAAGGAAGATTGCAAGAATTAGAAGAACTGTCTTATATTAAATGGGACATTATTAGATTTTGTGAAGTTAGAAGAAAAGGAGAAGAAACAATTGATTTAAAACGTGGACATATACTCTATTATAAAGGCACACATATTGAAAATACAAGTGGAGTAGGATTCATTATAAATAAAAAGTGGAAGAACAATATTGTGGAGATTGATGGTGTATCGGACAGAGTGGCAAGATTAGTTATACAACTTAATAGCAGATACCAAATGCAGATAATTCAGGTTTATGCCCCAACAAATTCTCATAGTGATGAAGTAGTAGAAGATTTTTATATGGATGTACAAAAGGCTTTTGATCAGAGTAAACAACATTTTAAAATTGTTATGGGAGACTTTAATGCTAGAATTGGTAGACAAATGAAAGATGAAATTGCTGTAGATAATTTTGGTTATGGTAATAGAAATGAGAGAGGACATAGACTTGTGGAGTTTGCCGAAAAAGAAAAACTTTATATTATGAATTCATTTTTTGAGAAAAATGTTAAAAGGAAATGGACATGGAAGCATCCAAATGAAAGTATAGCAGAATTGGATTATATTTTGACTAACAGAAAATACATATTTCAAGATTGTAATGTTCTTAATAAATTTAACACGGGAAGTGATCATCGATTAGTAAGGTATAAGTTACGTGTTAATGTAAAACTAGAGAGACAAAAATTATTAAGAAAAACAATATTTACAGTTGATATTCCTAATCTTCAGAAACATAATGAATTTAAATTAGAACTTACAAATAGGTTTCAAGTGTTAGGAAATTTTGAACATGATTCAGATTTGAATGAAATTAATATGAAAATAACTGATACACTTTTAAAAACTGCAACAAACATAGCTGGTAGAAAAAAGCAGCAATTGACTAATAAAATTTCTACTGAGACTAGAGAATTTATGAAGAAAAGAAGGAATATGAATATATACAAAAATGATGTATTAAAAAGAATTGAATATCTCGAATTTTGTAAAATGGTAAGGAAAAGAGTTGAAAATGATATAAGAAAGTATAACTGTGAAATAGCAAGGAAAGCTGTAGAAGAAAATAAAAGTCTCAAAAATGTTAAACAACATTTTGGTATTGGTAGGAAAATTATATCTGCAATAAGAAAAAAAGATGGAATTATTACTAAAAAGAGAGATGACCTCATGAAATTGGTAAAACATTTTTATCAAGAATTATATAGTAATAAAGAACAAGTACCTCCTATATCTATTACATCATCCGAATTGCCCAGAATTTTAAATGAAGAAGTGAGACATGCAATTAAGTGTATGAAGAAAGGAAAGGCTCCAGGAAATGATGGAATTATAATTGATATATTAAAAGAAGCAGGTGAAGAAATAGAAACAATTTTAGTAAAGTTATATACTAAATGTCTAAATGATAAAGATGTACCAGAAGATTGGAAGAATGCAGTAATAATATTAATATTTAAAAAAGGTGATAAAGAAGATATTAGAAATTACAGACCTATCAGCCTTTTATCACTTTTATATAAAATTTTTACCAAGATAATTACAACTCGTCTACAGAGAACTTTGGATTTCCACCAACCAAGAGAACAAGCTGGATTTAAAAGTGGTTTTAGTACAATAGATCATATCCAGGTATTGAGAGAAGTCATAGAAAGGTCAAACGAATATGAGTTGTCATTATGTTTTGGATTAGTAGATTATGAAAAGGCATTCGATTCTATACACATTTCTTCAGTGATTAAAGCATTGGATCATCAAGGTATAGATCCAGGATATTGTCATATTTTAAAGAATATTTATAAAAATGCAACAGCAACAATTAGATTACATAATGATACTGGAAAAATCAACATTGAGAAAGGTGTAAGACAAGGTGACTCCATATCTCCAAAACTTTTTACAGCAGTGCTGCGAGAAGTATTTTGTGGATTAAAATGGGAAACTAAAGGAGTGAAAGTAAATGGAGTGTATTTAAGTCATTTAGATTTTGCAGATGATGTAGTTGTTTTTGCAAATAATGCTTCAGAGCTGCAGGAAATGTTGCAGGAGTTAGCAGATGAAAGTAGAAAAGTAGGACTAAAGATAAATGTTAAAAAGACTAAAGTAATGTTTAATCGATTTGCTCAAAATATAAAAATAAAGATTGATTATGAAGAATTAGAAGAAGTTAACAGTTACAAATACTTTGGTCAGATTATTAATACAGATGGAAACATAATGGAGGAAATTAGTCATAGAATTAAACTTGGTTGGAGTGCTTTTGGTAGAAATAACTTGATACTAAAAGGAAATATGCCTATGTGTTTGAAAAGGATGGTTTTTAACAAATGTGTTTTACCAGTTCTTACTTATGGATCTGAGACTTGGACACTTAATGGAAGAGCAATACAGAGACTTCAGACCACTCAAAGGAGTATGGAGAGATGTATGTTGGGAGTAACAAGAAGAGATCGAAAATGCAATGTATGGGTAAGACAACAAACAGGTGTTACTGACCTTATTGAAAAAATTAAAAGATTGAAATGGAGTTGGGCTGGACATATTGCTAGAAGAGATGATAATAGATGGACAATTGAAATTTTAAACTGGATTCCTAGAGATTGTAAAAGACCCAGAAAGAGACCACATGTGAGATGGATGGATGAAATAAGAAAATGTGCAGGGGTGTTGTGGAGAAGAGAAGCTAAAGATCGGAGAAGATGGATTAAACTTGGAGAGACCTTCATCCTGCAGTGGATTGATAATGGTTGATGATGATGATGATGATGAAGGGTATTCTCAGCCAAAACATTCCCATATTTTCCTCTTCCTTATCTCTCTTTCTATTAGAACATATCATTGATAGCATTCTTCTAAGGCTATTCATCAAATTTTTGTCTCATCATTGTTTTTTCCTTCATTTTCCAGACAATCATTATCCCTGGTATCTTTTCATCTTCATTTTCCTAACATTTTAATCGTTCGATTTCAATGACATCACATTTATTTTTTACTCCAACTACTTTTCTGATCTCTTAATTTGTTTTATTCTCCAATCTTCATCATCACAATGATTTTCTCCAATAATGCATTTCTGTTACCAACAATCTCTGTTTACTTTCCTTTGCTATTGCTCAATTTATATTCCATACAATAAAACATTTTGTGCGTACAAATTGTTTTATTTCCATAACAATATTACCATTCTATAATTTTTTTTTTAATGTGTCAAAGCGTCGACCGGGAAGCGAACCCTGGGACAACTGCTTGTAAGGCAGCTGTGCTAACCACTCTGCCACCAACGCTTGACCCATTCTATAAAATTGGAATGTGCGTTTTTCAAGTTTCATTTTCATTACAGTTATATTTTTTTTTACTATTTTCATTTTTTTAATAATTAATTCTTAATAAAAAATATAAAACGTGATGTAAATATAAATTTTCTTTATTAATAAAAATTATATAATTCACCGTAAAAAAAAATACGTTTTTCAAAAGAATGAAAGAAGTCTTTCTACGACATTTATTAATGGATGGGTTATTTTGAGGTAAAAAAGGAATTGATTTTTTATTAATTTATTAATAGAGATTGTATAATTTTAATAATTTGGTCAATAAAGAAGAAATATATGAATACTGTCAAGACATAGAAAAATTGGTGTGTATTTTACTTGAATTATAAGAAATAGATGATCGCAATGTAATTTATTGCACAGGAGAGCAAATAGCCTGGCTATTTTCATTTAATACTTACGATTTTTCATTGAGAAAAGACATAAATTCAATAATGTAGGAAATAGAAAGGTGTATGACTTTGCAATAATTAATTCAATCTCTTATGTAATAAGATGTTGGTCTTTTAAAAAAAAAAATTTTTTAAAAAACTTTGGATTTGTAGAGGAGAAAACTATTGTTTTTTTCATACGTCAAATGTGTTGACCGGGAAGCGAACCCGGCAAGCTGCTTGGAAGGCAGCTATGCTAACCACTAGGCCACCAACGCTTTTTTTTTTTTTTGTTGAGAGATATAGAGATAATGAAAAATTAACAGTTGAATAAACTGGATAAACTTTATTTTTTCCTTATTTTGTAATTCAATACAGAGTATAGTTCGCTGTAAGGGGACGATTAACTACAATTTAGCACTACTTTCCACCGGGCAGGTTATATTCATATCTTTCGTCTCTGCTTTCTCTCCTTCACAAATCTGACTTTATCTAGTGCCATGAATATGATCTGCCCAGCCAAAAGCAATGCTAAGCTATAGTTAATTTGTAATATCGTTGCTCATTCCTTTGTAGTGAGCTGCTCTCGGTATTGGATAGCAATTGTACTATTTATTTGAAAACGGAATTTGATAAAGTGAAATTGATTGATTTGATTCATATATCAAAATAGAGGGGGTATAAAATGAAAATATAGAAGATGAACAAAATAAATGAGAACAGTAGATATGGGAAGAGGTGTAAGACAGAGAGGATTCTTGTCCCTCTTTTATATTACTAGGGGACGAAGTAGTAAAAAAAAGTTTTAAAACGTCCAGAAATGCCGTTTGATTTAATATATATTTAGATGAATTATTAAATATTTTTTATTTGTAATAATAGAATTAGAGGGGAGCTTATTTTATCATATTTTCTAATGATGTAGTAGTACTTGGAGATAGAAATAATGAACTAGATAAAGATGATATGTAGGACTGATAGAGTTTATAGAATATTTTTGATAAAGTAAATTAATACAGCTAAAGCAAAGAAAGTAGATGCTGAAAGGAAAACATTAAAATAAGATACTGGACAGAAAGTTATAAAGAAAATTGGTATTTTTTAATATTAGGAAAATTGGTTAACTGATGTTAGAAGTTACAATATTGAAATTTAAATGTAAATTACAGTGATTAAGTAGGCTTAAGAGAAAGAACTTATTCTATGACCAATTGAAATTAAGCCAATAAACCATCACATGATCACCATTTCTTATGCTTTCTTATTACTCTTATTAAAACAGGCAAAACCCTGCATATGAATTGCCACTCAGTGCAAGCCAGAGTAATGAATGAATGCCAAAAGGTATGTACATAAAATCCCCATCCCCAGACTAGTTTCTGACTTGGGTGCTCTCAGATTCAAGGCTCTTCACTGACAAAGGCCACAAGCCAAAAACTAGTCTGGGGATATTGGATGAGTAGCCACTAGATGGGATTTTTTATGCACAAGCCTTCTGGCATCCACCAATTACTCTGGCTTGCTTGAGTGGCAATATGTATGGAGAGTTTTGCCTGTTTCAAATGAAATTAAATGTAAAAATGAAGTTTATCAAATGTTTTGCTTGTAATACAGATTTTTATGAAAGATAAACATAAGCAAATAGAAGTAAGAAAAAAACATGGAAGATTTTAGGGAGATATAGATTCATAGAAAAACGTAATATTAGTAAAGTAGAAGTTGGAAAAAAATTATAAAAAGGTTAATGTAGAATCTTTATCCAGCACCCATGATAGTATGATTTTTATTCTGGCAGAGATGAAGATTATAACATATTACAATCAGTATTTTTAGTAGCTAAAAATCTTTCTTATAGTGCTGAAAAAAGTCAGTTGCTTGCCATGCATTTAGATATGAGGGTCAAATCTTAAACCAAATAAATAAACATTTAAAAGGCTTAGGATAGTTTTCTCATATAATTGATCCATGTGATTCATATAGCATACAAATTTGTTTAACAAATGGGTATCTAAAAAATTTTAGCTAGAAGATAAAACAAAAATAAAATAAACTACCTAAACCCTATCAGAATTCAGCAATTCACAAGCCTGATAAAGTCCTACCTTCTTTTTCATTATTCCTCTGTGACAGGTGATTGGAGAGGCCTTTGTTTAACCATAAGCTATTTATTTAAAAAACTGGTTTTTTCCATCTTCTTTTTATCTGGATTGCTAGGTTTCTACAGAATGAGTACCTGAAAGCAAAACGTAAGGCTGTTTCTGATTAGACAAAAAAAGTTTACCTGATTAATTCAAATCTAGTTCATGGACATGAAAATTGATATGTTAATCATTATTTTATGATAACCTTAAAAAAAGATCAAGTACACTATTGAGAAAATTATAAAAAGTATATACTGTATTTAAATATATTGTTAAAATCAACAATAACATCATATGAATTCTCAGTTTATTCATTTTGCTTCTAAGATATTTTAGAATCATACTATACACTTAAGTACTCACTTAATTAGATGGACAAGTGAAATCTTAAACTGGATTCCAAGAGATTGTAAAAGACACAGAAAGAGACCACATGTGAGATGGATGGATGAAATAAGAAAATGTGCAAGGGTGATATGGAGAAGAGAAGCTAAAGATCAGAGAAGATGGATTGGACTTGGGAAGACCTTCATCCTACAGTGGATTGATAATGGTTGTTGATGATGATGATGATGACTCATTTAATATCAGATAGTATAGTACTATCATATGTTTATCTCTAGACAGATTTCTCTGTTTTTGTTTATTGAGTGAAGACTTAGGTTTGAAATCTGCTATTGCATCTTTATATCATTCAAGTTAATAGCCTAGAATTCAATCATCCTAACGTTTTGAAACTAAACCAATTCATTTCCATAGTGATATAAATTTGACACCAGACCAGCTTCGGTATATTTTAGTAAGTGGGAATGTGAATATTATAAAATGCTATACCATCTAGTCAAGCTTGCAGTAGATGATTCCAGATAGGGTGAAAAGGTATAGACAGGAAAAAAAAAGAGTGTAGATGGTATAGAGAAAGAAATAGAAGAATAAACAAATTACTCAATAATACTATGGAGAAAAACAGAAATGAGTGTTTGAAAAGTAAAACAAAGAATAGCAGATACAAATGTTTGAGAAATGAAACCAGAAACAGATCAGCTTTAGAAAAGTAGTTAGGTTTTGTATGTGAAGACTGTATTTTCTGTCACCTAATTAATGCTGAAGATGTCAGCTTTTCATTGATACAAATATTTGTGATATTTTAGTCACTTGTCTATTTTATTTATTCATTTATCATATCGTCAGATACTTAAAAGGTCATGTGACATTGAAACACTTTTATATTATTAACCGAATTTATTCCCCCCCCCCCCCGTCTTTTTTCTCCTTGGTTGGGGAACTATTCAGAAACATTTAGGTAATCACTTATCTAGTAATATTTATTCACTTGTTTACCATAGTGTTTTTTAATTTTTTTTTTAAGTTATGTCCCTCCCTGCCATACCACATTTGCATAAAATGCATTTTAATAGAATAAAGAAAACACATTAAAAATAGATTTTTCAGCAAAAAGATATTTAAAAAAATTAATAACGGCATTAATTTTTAAAGTAATATCTTTATTAACAAAAAAGTAAATACATATTTTTTGTATATAATTATATACATATATCCACCTAGCTAAAAGAAAAATCTTAAACCTTTTGAAAAAAAGTTCGACAACCATTGGCCCTGGCTTGAACCACATGTCTCTGGATATATATTGAAATTTTCCTGTATTAGAGAATTTCCATTGTATTTGTAAACAATACATATATAGGTGCACACAGTGCATGTATTAAACATAACAAAATCTGACGATAAGTTCAATTCTTTTTTTTTACTCATCTGTCATTAAAGATTTATTTTTATCAATACTTTTTGTTTCATAAAAAAAAAAAAACTCGATATAAACTCTTTTTACCTAATCCATTCTCTTTTTCAGTTCAATATATCCATTAGTGTTCTCCAGACTTTTAAATGTCTTTTGTAAATACGTGAAACATAAATTAATGTTTTTTTTCTCTATATACGTTGTTCTCCAGATAAGAGTTAATTTTACTCAAAATTCCTCTCTTTATCACTCTAATAAATATTTTCGCTCCATATAATAATAAACACATTGTTTTATATATTTCATACTTATATTTTTTTAAAGGAAAAATAATTGTTATTATAAAAAAAAATCAAAAGATTACAAAGATGTAATGTGATTACAGAAACTTCCCAATTTTTAATTTCTTAATTAACTAATACATGCGGGGTTTGAACTCAGACTTTCACACGACCCACCATTCTCAGTGCCATCTCATATTGCTGACCCACCTGATCACACACATGTTGAAAAGATAAATAATCACCAATATACGTATTTCATGCTAAACCAGCAATCATCAGTTGGTCTAGATTACTATCCTCATATATATATAATCAGTACTCAGCTTTATATTAAGATAGCCAATCTTTATACTTTAATGGACAGGCTTCAAACTATTCCAACTCACAACTCTTTAGCCTTCCATTTCATTGAAAATCTGATGAAGGAACGTTCAAAGCCCTTGTTAGTGCCAAGGTTGTTATCCTACCCATGTTGATATATTAGTCATTCTGACCCCTCATGTACAGGAGAATAATCCATTTATACATAAATATGTGAGGGATGGGCAGACCTTTTACACACTATTTATATAAATTAATACATTGTACAGGTTTAAACCTGCATTTATATATGTAAATATGCGGGGTTGGTGGGTCGTGTGAAAGTTTGAGTTTGAACCCTGCATATATTACATATATAAATGCAGGTTTAAGTCTGTACAATGTATTAATTAACTAATACATGATCTTCTGATTTTTTGTATGCTTATTTTACTCTTTAAAATATGTATTAAAATTTAAAATGGGTTTTGAAATAATAATTTTTGCTTTCTGAGATATATTTGTTTTAGAATTCTAATTGTCTGCACAATAATTTATGCTTCGGTTATATTCTTAGAACTGGTTATATATATATAATACAAATAAAATGTCTGTTAATTAAAAAATGTAATACCAATAAAAATAATAAATATAATGGTGATTGACTATTATACACAATCTCTCAATCTGCAGAAGGACTTTCATTTAATTCCTTAATCCTCTTCAACTGCTGTTAAATTTAAAAAAAAAACGCAGTTGAAGAGGGTGATGGACTCTGTAAAGATTTCAAAAAATAAATCATAAGTCAAGGTCTCTTTCTTATATACGTTCACTTTTTAAGTCAGTGTTTCTTAACAATATTTGAAATATTTATAAAAATAATCCATTTCATGCCTTACTTTGTTTTTGCATTACTTATATTATATTTACTATATATATATAAAAAGAGTAAACCATATATATAACATGCACTTTTATGTAATTTATGTTAGCAGTTTTGACCATAGAGTAGTCTTCTTCAGAACATATCTTATAAAAAATATTAAATAAATGTATAAAGTGTTGTATTATTTATATGTATAAAAGGTGTACCTGGCCTATGTAAAGGATCTTTTTTTTTTTAAATTTAATGTAAATTAAACAAAAGATTTTAATATTATAGAAATAAATGTGAGAATAAAGACTGTCTTTTTTTTTAATTGGTTGCTTTAACAATTTTTTTTAAAGATTTACTGTAAATTAAATAAAAGATTTTTATTTATAGAAATTATTTGCTTTAAATAAAATCCTTGTAATCATATTAAGCCTCAAAATTAAAATTAAAAATTTTAAATATATATTTTATATTTGATGTGTAAATTTGACAGCATTGTGGACAATTAATAATGACAGAATTCTCTTGTAATAGTGGAATTACTCCACAACCGGCCATTTTTTTTTAATTCATTACTTTAACAATTTTTTTTTTACTTTGCAAAATTACTTGATTTGAATAAAATGTTCATAATTAAATTAATTCTCTAAATTAAAATTTAAAATTTTAAATATACTTGTTACATTTGATATGTGAATTTGACAGTGCTCCAGATAACTAGTAATAGCTGAATTAACATGAAGTACAAAATATCAATCTACTCAACTTCAGTTATAAACTAACCAAAACCAAATGCAAATACAGTATTATTGCATCTCTTTCCCCCCCTCACTAGATACCACATTTCAAACATGAATTTATGCACTATAATTATATTTTCTTCACAATTTAAATATGATACTTATTCAATTCTATAATGCAGTTAAAAGCACATGTATTGATTTTTTTCTGAATATTATCACTAATGGTGGAATTATGCTTCATAATAATTGCATAAAATGCTCATAATATAAATTATAGTTTAGTTAAATATAGTTATTTATCAAGGTTTTTTTTTGTAATTGATTAAATCAACCAATTAAAAAAAAGTAATTTGTTAAAGAAACCAATTAAACAGCATTACAGATAATATTGAGACAACAGACAAAATAGGAATTTTATATAAATTGAATAATTTTGTATTGAATAAAGAACTTATTGATTTAAATATATGATTTTCTAGTAAAATTATTTTGCTACTCTTAAAAAATTAATTTTTAACTCACTTATATTGTTTCACTTGTGAGATCACAAATATTTATTCAACTTATATTTATTTTTACTTCCATCTATTAGGAGATAATCCATAAATCTTCAATACAACCATTACTGTTATCTGTTGAAATGGCAGTGTAAATCTCTTTAAAAATATATGTATTTCTTCATTTTAATAAAATTAAAATTAGTACTAATTGTAATGTTTTCAAGCCCATTGAGATTTAATTTAGGGTACAGTGTCGGACTAAAGATTTACCAGTTTCTATCTTAATTCTCAGCAGAATAAAATTTAAATAATCTAAGTTTGGTAATGGTAGAATGGAACAGTTTTGTCAGTTTGCAAAATTATTGCTTGAACATTGCATAATTTTCTAAGCAGTCAAATGATTACATTGTAGTAATATTATAAATAAATTTTTCTACAATTTTTATTTTATGGCTATGATTATGGAAAAACAAAACTTCTCAGAAGTGCTCAGCTATTAATTTTATTATTTGTAATCAACTTTAGCAGTACCTGTGTTTTATTGCATTCAGACAAATTATAGGAAATGTATAATTTTTACTTTTTATAAGTAAATTATTTTTCATTCTTTTGTAAATGTTTGTAGACAACAAATAGTTTTAGTTATTTGTGTACAGATAAAATAGCAATAATCTGCAATTCCTGGTTCAAGAGATTTTCTGGAATTGTGAATTTTTCAGGTCTCTCTGCTAAGAAAGAAAAAAACAAGCTGCTCCCTGTAATTAGATTTATTAATTTATAGGTATTTACTATATTTTTTATTTTTATTTGAAGATAAATATATAAAAATAATGTATTTATTGTGAAAGATTAAAGACCATCTTTGAAATTCTGTTTGGAAAAGAAATGCTTTTCAATGATATTTGGATTAATGGTATTATTATTCTTGTGTTTCAAAATTACTAATTAAATATTTGTGAAGTCTGTTTTCTCTTATGTCTCATTATTATCAGTATTTTCTATCTAGATGCACAATGTTTCTTTAAAAACAATTTTTACATTTTCTTTTTAATAGTTGATTTTTTTCATTGATTAAACAATATGCAGTTTATTTTTTTATAACTTTTATTTAAGTTAGATTAATTCATTCAAATTTTGGCTAGTTTTTATAAATCATTGACAATATAATATGACACTAAAATATTTTAGCTAGGTTTCTTAGCTTCTTTACTGTTTGGCAGTTACAATTTCAAATATTTTGATATAAAATTAGTTTGATACATTTTCAATAATAATAAAATTTTAACAAAGATCATATTAAAAGGTATTTTAAAAATCATTTAAAATTAAAGTAAAAACAAATCTTTTTCTTTTGATTGTAAATGTTTATTTTTTAAAAAATAGTTTACTATCAAACATTAAGCTGACTTTTGGAATAATTGCAAAAAAATCTGAATATTAAAAACTTAAAAATAATACATATAAAATATTTATAATAGATACTTTTATTTAGTGTGGGCTAAAAATCTAGAAAATAATTATTTCTTCAACCATCATTGAGGTTTTCATATTTTAAAATTGGAATAAACTTATGGAGGGAGGGGCAGGGAGAGGCTGAAATTAATTAAGTGAATATCTACTTTTTATGATAAGGGATTGAATTAATTAATTTCTGTACCCTCCCTTATTTCAAATCAAATATAAAAATCCCAAATGCTGTTGAAGAAACAATTACTTTCTGAGTTTTTTTACAATAAATAAAACATTCATTATAAATATTTTTGTTACTTGTGAGTTTTCTGATAAATCAAGATGGCAACCTGTATTTTTGATAAATATGCAGTTTCAATGGCTTACAGTCTACTGAAGATGGTAAATTAAAACAAAATTAATAAATTGGCTGTTAAAATAAAAAGAGAAATAAATTCTGATAAATTTCATTAAGAAGCTTTGCTTCAATTTTTTTTTTTACTTATATCATGGAAAATGAGAGCAATTCTTAACATTGATGTACTTTGTTTTAATTCTGTGTATTTGTTCTTGTCAGCAGTTTTTTTTGTTGGTAAATTGACATAATGATAAACATTTGAAGACCTTCCTGTCACTGAATGTGATGCAGTGATTTATTTCCAAAAATATGGGATTCTACCCTCCCAAAAATGTGCATTAGTAGTCAAAAATATGATTGCACACTGCCGACTTGAATAAAATGTAAATATTGTATTTATATATATTATTTTCATTTTTTCAATTAATAAGTTAATCCAAAAATTAGAAAATAAACTATAAATATTGTAATTAATTTTTTCATAGATGATTTTTTAAAAAAATAACGGTAATAAAATGTAAATATTAAATACCACTAGGCATTTTTTGTAAACATTTTTGGGTGCCTATGAAATTGTAGATTTTTCAAAAATACAGGCCACCATCTTGGTTTACCAGAAAACTCACAAGTACTATATTTTTTATACATATTATCACATTTTGAAATGGTAGATTTAAATACCTGCTGATGTTGTTTTATAGAAAGACATCTGATTATCAACAACTGTTGGTTATAATTTTTCATCTTCTAAAGTAATTTTAATGAAATAATATTAAAATTTCATTTTAATGATTAAATAAAATAATTGAATGATTTATTGATCAGGAATCAATAAAAAGTTTAAGCATTGGAAGTGGCCAGTCTGTATGATCTTCCATGTACTTGGGGTTCCAGAATTCACCATTTTCAGCCACTGAACTAAAATATGCACGATATTGTAACTTTGGATTAAAAGACTAAATCAAGGCAATGCATATAAATGAGGTCTTCATGACATAATAATATATTTGTGTGTCATGTATGACTTGAGTTTAAATCCACTAGATAAAGTGACATTTTTTAAAATTGATTTAGGATTTTGAAGAGTAACTTTTTTCAGCCTGACTATCCTTAGTAGTCTATCAGTAAAAAACTCGTAATCCCAAATGAAACAAATGATATTGAAAGCTGTTGCAATTTAATGTGTAGCAAACATATGATGTTTGCATTATGCAACTTTTCTTAACCATGTGGTCTAATTAAAGTTATGATTTTTTTGCAACTGTATTAACCAGATAAGATCTAGTAAAACAAAAAAGCAAAATACTCAAATGCATACCGTTTGACCATTAGCAATTCTTGTAATTCTTTCAGCATCATTTTTACTCTATGTGGGAGGGGTGCTGATAAGATTTCATCTCCAATAGTCTATGTAAATATTTCTCTTTTACTTTTTACTTATATAAAAGTTTAAGACATTTATATTTTTCTGTATAATCAGAAAATCAACCACATGCATACTTATTAAAGCTAATTAAGTAAACCTGGATAACACAGGCACATGAGTCTTAAGTCAGGGTCACATTTTTGGGATTAAACCCAGCTTTTGTTGAATCTGGTTTTCAATCTGAGAGCATGACCCCTGAGAATAAGAGTCACATGCTGTACTTGGACTGAGATTGCCAAACCTACTTAATTAACCTTAATAAATATATGTGTGAAAGTGCATGTATTCAAAACTACCAATGCTAAGAAATTATTTTTACATAAAATTACCTGTTCATTCCTTACTATAATCAAAATTTTAAACAAATTCGCTTTTTGTCAAAGCTTGTAATAAGGTAGTGAATCAAAATTTTAATAAGAAAAAGTGTAAAAATCAATCAAAAAGCTAATAAAACAAGGTTAAAGAATGCTCAAACTCGACCGAATCTAGTGAATAAAACCGTCTACTTCATTCTTCCTCTATGGGAGAATGGGTGGGGGATTAGTAAGGGTTTTGCTCTGCAATAGTTTATTTAAAGGCTGATTTGGCCTTTTTACTTACTGTAAAATTTAAAATCCTTTACATGGTATTTAGCAATTGTGAAAACTATGCTAAGGCTTTTTAAAAGTCTTTCAAATTCATATTTTCGGTTTTATTTATATCACAAGCATCGAACATTTTAACCATTATCATAATTTTCAACCATTATCGACCCACTACAGAATGAAAGACTCTCCAAGTTCATTCATCTTCTCCTGACTTCTAACCTCTCTTTTGCACATCACCCAACACACTTTCTTATGTCATCCATTCATCTCACATATGGCCTTTTTCTGGGTCTTTTACAATCTCTTGCAATCCAGTTTAAGATTTCAACTGTCCATATATTATCATCTCTTTTAGCAATATGTCCATCCCAACCCCATCCTTTTAGCTCTTTCAATGATATGAGTAACACTTGTTTGTTCCCTCATCTATGTATTTCATTTTCGATGTCTTGTTACTCCTAACATACACCTCGCCATATTGAAATCCTTTTAAAATTATTTTTTAAAGAGAATATTTTTATTTACTTATTCTCAGTACCTTGTTAAAATCTTTGCATAACTTAATTAAAATAGGAATATTTTAATAATGTATGTATTACAATTGTTATATAAAAACAATTAAAAAAACCCATTAAGGGTTAGTTATTTATGAATTTTATTAAGAAATGAAAATGAAATTAAAAATATTGATCCTGTAAGGTATGAAACAGTAAAGATTTTTTTTTTTTTAAAAGTTCTGTATGTAAAACCATACTTTCATTTTTTCAAAGTTAAAAGTACAATTATTTATTAATGATATAAATATTTCAGCTAGTCATAAAAGCTGTCAATAAATTTGAATGTCAGCTGTAAGGAAATGTGATCTTCTTTACTGGAAAATAGAACGTGCGTTGATTGGAAGGTAATCTTTTAGTACACAAAACATTGTTTGATTAGGAAAAGGCAGAGATAAGAAAATGAAGTTTGATTTCCTTCATTTAAAGCTTTTTACTTGTTTACAGTTTTTAATATAGACATTTATGTGCAAGAAAGAACGGACAGATGTGGTAATTTTATGTCAAACTATTAAATTTCTAGTTGCATTTATATATTGGACTATTTCCATCATTTAATATTAAGTATTGAATGTCTTTAGAAAAATTTAACTTTATTATTTGAATATTCCAATTACATTCAACTATTAATAGTAGCACACAGGTTAGTATATGCAAAATGTTATGAATAGTATAATTCTCTCTTCATCAGGTATTGCTGACCTGATCAGTGACAATACTAGTATGGGAATCAAACTTTGATTCTTAGATTCTTGAACAGTGATTTTTAACTCTAACCAACTGAACCATCCTGCCAGTTAGTTATAGCATTACTTTAAAAGTCAATATTCTATAATCCAAAGGTTCAGGTTTGATTCACATACTAACACTGTCACCAATCAGGCCAGCAACACCCTGAAGAAGAGAGGTGAATAACATCTCTTGAAATGTGTATGTACTAACCACTAACCTATGTTCTATTACAAACAGATGAATGTAATTGGAATATTTAAATAAAGTTACATTTTTCTAAAGACATTCAATACTTAATATTAGATTATGGAAATAATTTAGTATATAAATACATCTAAAATACCATCATTACAAATCTTCAGAAAAACAATAATTCAAAGAGAATTGATATATCTAGCAATCAATTGGATCTAAGGAAAAATCATTTTCAAGTTAGCACACACAGATGTTTGTTGAAATTTCATAAGAATATAAGTGTTGAAACCCAAAAGCTTGGATAAATGGTACATATTTATCCTTTTTTATAACCAATTTATGTCTGAAATCAGTAATATTTTTGATAGTAAAGAAAAATGATAATAAAAACTACTTTAGTTATAGAGATGATTAGAAATTACTTCAACTTAATCCAGAAATATGGAATTTCTCACACTCCCACAATGGACAACATCCTTCTTAGATAAATCTATTAATGATTAGTAGTAATCATTTATTAGATTAGAGATTATTGTATCACATGTGTTAACTTCAATTTTAAGATTAATATATTTATTCATAGCAATTACTACTGCATTGAATTATTAATCCAATACGATTGATCTTCTTTCCTATATGCAACATCTTTTAGACAGACTTAAAAATCTATTTCACCATATGTATATTTCAAAAACATAACTAAAGACACCTGTAAAAAGTAAACGATCTCTGATTGTGTATTTTTGGATAAATTACCACATTTTAGATAATCCAGATCTCAACCTCTCACATCGAAAAGAAGAAGGATGAATTACTGACTCCATTGTATTTAATAAGATATATGTTAATCTTTAATTATGATATTATACTTCCTAGCCTAAAGTGGATGTGTTCAAAAATGTGGGTGCAAGAAATTTATACTTGTCAGTTAAATTGTAACAATTTTATATTGATAAAAAAATAAACAAAAATGACGAAGACCTGTGAGAGGTTATGACCTGATCAACCATAATTATGCTGGATTAATCTGAAATGCATCTTGGAGTCTTTTATTTTTTAGATCTCTTTATGTATTTGAAATGTATGTGATGAAAAGGAAGTTTTAAAGGTAACAGAGATCAGAAATATAGATTAATTTGCAATCTATTTCTACACATGACTTCTATATTCATAATAAAATTACATTTAAGTGCAAGAATTAGTTAAAAGAGTATATATTTTTATTACATATACACACACCATGTAGTTATATAAATAATAATCCAGTTCTATATGTTGAATAAATTGACCGTATATATTTACAATACTAAATGATGGGTCTAAACCTAGTAATAAATTGTCAGATATTCAAAAATATACAGATATTCTCTTTATGTATATGTTAATATGATATTTTTGTTTTTTAATAACAATCAACCAATAAAATATTCAGTGCCAAGATTATATAATAATATGAGTATACAAAAACCCTTTACGTATCAGATTTTCTAGAAGTCATTGTAATAAATATGCAAATAATATCTTTCATTATAAAATTAATAGAATTTAAAATACATACGCATATATAATATATAAATAAATAATACTTCTGTATATAATATAAAAATAATATAAATAACAATTCGTGTCAATTGTTAATACAGAGTTTAATATAAATAAATAAAAACAAAATATTATTTCCAATCGCTTTCAACTCTTACGAGTCCTTATCAAGGCAGTGTAAACAATTCTATTTTCTCCTAGGTGATGAATCTAACATTTCATTGTATTGGCCAGGAACAACTAATCGGAAAGCTGGTTAATTTTGAATTCATAGCACAAGATGAATTTTGTATAATATATGATTCTTTAATCTTGCGTTTTTTATCATGTGTTTATTTTTGATAGTTTGCAGAACCAAGATGGTTTAGTTTGGACAATAGAAAGAGAAGACAATTCTAGTATTAAATACCTAGATTTGCAAATATCAAGGGTAGATGGTAAATTAGTATATAAATGGTTGTAAAACATATAGATAATAGAGGTTACATTCATCCAACATCTAATGTTCCTTTAGTACACAAATTAGCTGGTTTTAGAGCTTTTTTAACAGACTGTGTTCAAATGAAATGTTTATGAAAGATAATATAAAATGTTATGTGCAAGATTTAATACAAGTGGGTTATAATAAAAAAAATGCTATTATCTACTGTATTGAAGCATTATAAACAACGTCATAATAGTGACCATATAAATATGAATAATAAACCATGGATGTCATTAGCTTTTATTCCCAATATTAATAAAAATATAATAAAAGTTTTAAGTCAAGATTTTCGATTAGCATGGAGAACGCCACCTAACCTTAATAGGTTAATAAATAATTCTAAGGAAATAATAAATAAGGAGGATAAAAGCAGTGTTGTATACTCTATTAGATGCCCATAAATAAATTGTAGTGCAATATATGTTGGAGAAACCAAAACAAATATTAAATATCGCCTTCAACAACATAAATATACTTATAATAGAGCAAGAGAAGATGATACAGTTTATTCAGCTTTTTATGTTCACCAAAATAATACAGGCCATATATGTAGTCCAAAGGATTTTACAATATTAATGAATGAAACACATGATAAAAAACGCAAGATTAAAGAATCATATATTATACAAAATTCATCTTGTGCTATGAATTCAAAATTAACCAGCTTTCCGATTAGTTGTTCCTGGCCAATACAATGAAATGTTAGATTCATCACCTAGGAGAAAATAGAATTGTTTACACTGCCTTGATAAGGACTCGTAAGAGTTGAAAGCACTTGGAAATAATATTTGTTTTTATTTATTTATATTAAACTCTGTATTAACAATTGACACGAATTGTTATTTATATTATTTGCATATATAATATAAATATAAGGGATTTGAACTTAGATTTTCAAGCATCCTCCATATAACCACACTATCTCATACAACTGATACACATGACCACACATATATAAATTGATTAGGGCCGCATTATAACAAAATTGCAGCTGTAATTCTGACGTAAAAATAGATTAATAATGCTTTTTCTTATTATTATTGATTGTAATTTAAACAAATTGTTTATCTAAATAAACTCGTTTCTTTTTTAAAAAAAATAAATATATAAATAGCTCTATACGTTCAATGCTTTTTGTTTTTTGATCCAGTTTATTGATAGAAAAGCTGTATTTGAGCTAAAGCTTTAAAACATGTCATGGACAGATATTTTTTTATTTTTTATTTTTTTAAATTAAAAGTCTTTTTTTTTTTTTTGTATATAAAATCATTATCTGAAAGTTTCCACTAAGAATATTTTTTGTTTAATTCCGTCTAAAAAATTAATTAATACATACACCCATTGATACATAAATTGTGTTACAAAGATGCGTTTTATGACAATTTCTTTCTTTAAAAATGCAAAACACTTCAGTACATTATAAAAATGCAAAACACTTTCCCTGCTACTTTTAGCGTTTAAATTAGAAGGGGGGGAGGCAGAGTGAGAAACAAAATTGTAACATTTACCATCCAAGGTAATTGTAGGCTGATAAATTTGCTTAAACGTATATATTTTGAAAGTCTAGAATAATTTCTACTGCCATGTAGAGTAAAAAGTTGGCCTATAAAAGATTAAAACGGGAAAAACTCTTCATACAGTAGTGCCACTCAGTGCAAGCCAGAGGAGTAAATGGATGCCAGACAGTTTGCGCATAAAATCCATATCTAGTGCTTACTCATCCAATATCCTCAGACTAGTTTCTGGCTTGTGGCCTTCATCAGTGATGAGCCTTGGATCTGAGAACACTGCACCTAGATCTTAGATCTCAGATCCAAGGCAAAGCCAGAAACTAGTGTGGATATTGGATGAGTAGGCACTAGATAGGAATTTTATGCACAAGCTTTCTGACATCTATTGATTATTCTGGCTTGCACTGAGTGGCACTACTGTATGGAGAGTTTTGCCTGTTTAATAACAGTTATCAGCAAGCATAAGAAATGGTGATCATGTGATGTTTAATGCTTCCTATAAAAGATTCCATACTGTTTCTAATATAATAACATGTTTTCATTTCCCTCCTGTTTCCCTTTCCTAGTTCTCAATTTTTATTGTCTTTCCTTTTTTTAATGTCTTAGTATTTTCAATTACTTGATTTTTTAGATCAGTCATCATGAGCCTTTTATGCTTTGATAATCTTTCTGCATTAACTGTTACAATGAAATGTTTGTAACCATTTTCCATCATTTATTTATGGGATAGCAATTCCGATTCCAATATCTATTGTTTTTTTCTTTTCCGTGAAACTCATTTTTAGCTTCTTTTTCTTTGTTTTTTTCTACAGTTGGACAGATATACTCATCTAGGAGTATGGTCTAATGATGATGATAGTGTGACTTAAACCATAATAATTTTATGATCTTTGTTTACTTTTTTTTTTTTGCCTGTTTGCTTGTACATATTATGCAATGTTAAAAGAAATTCCCATATTTTATAAAATTGTTCAAAATTTCTTACTGAATATGTTAGACTGTTTTTATATGGGGAATATATAATATCCAGGTTAATGAAGGATATAAATGAAGCTTTAATCCCTTTGAAAGAACTGATTAGTTTAATAAAGGGATTAGCAAACCAAATGTTAATCCTAAAGGTCAAAAATGTCTAATAAAAAACAAACGTGGTAGAATTTTTCTCTGAATTAGTGAAATTGATTTCATATAAAAATGAATTGCTAAATATAATTTAAGGACTTGGGTAAAAGCAAAATTATTTGAATTTTGGGAGAATGGGTGCAATCAAAAAAGGTTGCATGATTCAATTTGCAAGCCTCATTGTATAAACGTGCATTTGTAGATAACAGTTATTATCCATTATTAAAATTAAAAAATTATATTTTAATAAGATAGTCATATATATTTTAATGCCTTGTGTGGATAAGTGCAGTAGTAGAATAGCAGTGTCTTGAGTTCAAACCCTTTGAATTGCAGGCCAGATATGACACTTTGATGCTCAATCATTTGTCAAATTACTGTACAAATTTTATTATTATTATTATTATTATTATTATTATTATTATTATTATTATTATTATTATTATTATTATTATTATTTATTTATATATTTAATATGTTATATAATATATATTAAATATTAGACTGAGAAAGAGACCACATAATATGAATGGATGAAATAAGAATGTGTGCAGGGGTGATGTGGAGAAGAGAGGCTAAAGATCAGAGAAGATGGATTGAACTTGGAGAGACCTTCATCCTTCAGTGGATTGATAATGGTTGACAAAGATGATGATGATATTAAATATTAATTATATTTATTAATACATGACCATTTATTAATCCACATTTTATTCTTCTTTCTTTAAATAAATCATCAGCATTAATAAATATTTAATCTTTAGCATAACATTAGAATACATATAATAATTTTTAAACTTAAAGTTAAATATTGCTAGTTTATAGAGTTTTTAAAGAGAGAAGTTATATAAAAATCAACATTTGAAAAACATGTATATAAGCAATTTATTAATTTTTAAAACTTAAATGTAAATTATCATAAATTTTATTATTATATGTATTAGTTAAGGTTTATAATGATTTTTGCACATATTATAAACTATAAATACTGATACACATTTATGCAACTATAATTAGATAAACTAATACAATTTAATATAGTATAGCAAAAATAGCAAAAGGGATTATAAAAAATAAAATAAAAAAAATTGCATAAATGTATTTTGTAAAACCCATATAATACTATTAAAAAGTAAATTAGTTTTCTACAATTTGAAATGCTTGGTTGTTTTTTTTTAATTTGACTGTAAAACGAAATGTTAAAACATATTTCTATTTAATCTGTTTATTTTTTTATATTACTATTTTAAAAACATAAAATGTATTATTAGTGGTAAGATTATTACACTCAAAGCTTTCCAGAAAGAAAGATTTAAGTAGAAATAAATGTAAAATTATTTTCGTTGAAGAAAGACTGTAAAGTGTAGGCGCGTGTATGTATTTTAAATAATCAGATTATTTTTTTACTTATAATCTGGATTGAACAACATAATAAATCTTATGAGTATATAATTAAATAAAAATAAATAAATTGATATTTATTATAAAATAAATAAATAAAGTAAGAATTTTTACTAATGACAGATAAATTAGCACATAACACAACATATTCTACTGGTATTATTCTGATAGCATTTATTTTTTTCTTCACGTGTTGCTGATCTGATTAAACCGATTACTTTTAGATTTGAAAATATGGAATTTAAGGTGATGCTCTAACCTAGTGCTGATGTGATATGATGTGTTTTGGCTTCTCCTTAAACAAAGTCAAGAATATCTCAGCAATTATGCCCAAATAAACCTGTTAGCCACTTTATTTTCCATTCCCCACTCTAAGTCTTCCAATATTCTGCCCCATCCTATTTCCACAACATAATCTTTGTCAACTCTATGGCCTTTATATCTAAATCCCCCTTATCTTTTCGCAAACCCAGCATAAAAACTACTAACTCACTTTCTGTATAGTCACTTTGTTCATACCTATTCTCCCATAACTTCATTATCTGTACCCTTTCTGCTTTCAAGCATTTACATTCAATCAACAGATGCCTAATATTTTCTATACCTTCCTTATACAATTTACAGACTAAATCATCCATAGTTTTCCATTTACAAGTATATTCTCTTGTTGCTAAAGATCCCATTCGAGCCTTAAACAATAAACTACTTTCCTTACTATTATCATAAATTAACTCGCATCCAATATTTCAGTGCTTCTCAAAATGTGGACTGTGCCCACATAACTTGTTGTGAGGGGCCACAAAAAGTTGATGATGATGAAAGTCACCAGAAATATATATATATAAAGATCGAATTAAACACATGTACAATCTTTTAAAAAGGAAATAAATTCATTTTTCAAGTGAATATTCAATATTTGATTATAACGTTGGGTAGACAATAGATTCAAGCCCTGTTTTAAAGCATGGTCAGTAGGAGTTGGTGTATATACAAATACACTCTAAACTTGATTTATTTAACTTTTTAAAACTGTTGCTTGTGGGTGAGGGTGTGGAGATTTATAATATTTAAGAAATAGTGCATTATCAGAAGTTGATTTCCACTTTAATATTTTCAAGTGAATATTAGAATATTCTGATCAGGAGAACATTGTAAGATTGTTCTTCAAAATGTTGTCGTCATTTATCAAAATTAATGAATTCAGGTTATCAGAAGATCCCATGCAGATGTTATTTTATGAGATCACACTATGTATATTACTTTGTAAATACCTCATTAGATGATGGAGGTCGGGGGAATGTATTATTGTTTCTCAGGGGGCCCTCATATCAAATGTTTTGAGCAGTAATGCTCTAATCAAATAGATTATTCTGTTAAAGGTGATCAATAAAAATGATACATATAAAGGGAAGCATAATGAATGGATTTCAAATCATAAGGATTATCATTTTAGATTGATTAATGGTGAAACAGAAGAATATTGGAGAGAGGAAAAAGTGAAAAAGAAGAAGATTTAAATAAGCTGCTCAAAAGTCAGAGGAGAATAATCTCATAAATCATGATAGTAATAAATTGAAACATATTCTTACTCTTGAAATAAAAGAGAACCTGCAAGATCCTTGAAGATAACTATATAAATTTTTTTATTGACTATTGCTTTTAATAAAATAGCTGGTTGGTTAGAATGCCATCTTAAATTTATTATTCCAAATCCTAAATGTCATCTGTAGTTTCCACATTAGGTGTCACACAGGCCAGCAATACCTATAGAAGAGAAAAGTATAAATAATATTTATGTTTGTCTAAAATTATTTAAGAATCTTGACCAGATGACGGCAATAATCCAACAAAAAAGTAAAAATAATGATATATATTGTAACCTTATTATCCAACTCCATTTGGAATAGATCGATTGCTATTGGTGATGATTTGAAAAATTTTAATTTTTATAAAGTCAAAATAAATAATATTAATATGCGATTATAGGGAAAACCTGGTACATATATTTTTTGTTATATACATATGCTCAAAATATGTTATTTATATTTAGCTTATCATATATTATTTTGAGATTATAACAACTTTATAAAGATTGATGTTTCAATATGACATGAATAAAGGCGTGGTTAATTTGTGTAATCGAGATTAATCATATCCTTAATTATATTTTTATTATTTCTTGTATTTAACTAAAATAATGTATTATTTATATTTGGTAATTTTATATTGATTTTGTTAACGGGATAAAAATAAAATATGGTTTGTTAAATTTAAAAGTGGTTTAAACTAAGTCTAATTCAGTTTAGTTAAGTGATCAGTTGTGAATTCTCCCAACTATATATTTTTATTATTAATATTGTAAATCAAAATATATAAAATGCGCTAACACGCACAAGCACACAAAGCTAAAAACAAATAAAGAAAAGTATATATTATTTTATTTTAATATATATATATATTTAATCAAATGGCTAAGCGCTTTCAAGAGTCAAAGCCCTCATATTCATAACCGTTTTGTAAAAATATAAGAAATTGATTAGGAACGATGTAAATTTATGCAAATGAAATGATTACGCATTCTATTTCTTGGATATTTTGTAGCAAGAATCTTTTCTATTTATGGTGTCACCATCTCTAGAGATAAAGTAAGCCTCTTTTATCTTCTTTTTAAGATCGTGTCGCTCTCTGCAAACCATTACTGGATTTCCAGGTTGGCAATCGTGACCAGCTGAAGTGCTGTGCTGTGCAAAAACTGAACTATAAGCAGTGTCCACCAGTGCTTTATTGTAGGAGTAAGTGTGTTGGGATAGTCTAATGGACAGAGAGGCCCTGGTCTCACCATAATATGATGATTTACAATATTTTTCAGGACAGGCAATATTATAGACCACCTGATGTGTCAGTGAGGGTGTTAGGCTGTCCTTGGTGTTATTGATTAGTTTGTTGGAGTTAGGAGGTGTGTGAAAACATAAATGGTATTTATTATTGAATATATTGTAAAAACATTTATGCACATTAGGCAGATAAGGGAGTAAAAGTCTATGTTAGGGGCCTGATTATTTATTTTAGAAAAAAAACTGTTTTATTTTCCTGTCGATTAAATTTCAGATTAAAACCAACTTTTATTAGGTCGTCCCTGTATGATGCTAGGTTAGCTTTTTTATCTGCCTCAAATTTACACAGGTGCATATTTCTATACAAAAACGAGGTTAAGCCAGAGAGTTTGTGGTTAGTTGGTGAATTGGAGAGGAGGTGGGAATGTCCTGTATCATAATAAATATGCAAATGAAGATAAGATATTTTTGGGGGGTTGAAAAAAGTTTTATTCAATACAAGACGTCAAGAAACAAAAAGTAAGGAGAAAACTTATTTTATTTAAGTATTTTAAAAAGAAAAACGAATTTATGATAAGTTTTATTAATTTTAAAATTATAGCGTGTTTATTTATCATGAGTACATAAAAGCCCAAAAATTCCTGTCTTAAGAAACATTTGCTCTGACTTTTTCGATCTATGACTGGAGAAACAATATTCATTATTATGGGATGCATTATAATATTCCACTATTTTAAGCAAATTAAAGCAAAGGAAAAAAGAACAAAATAGGTCAATTAAAGTTCCAAATCAATTTAAAATGTTGATAGAAAGTCAAAAGAAATATTACTGATTAAATAATATTCTTTCATATTTCATACTTCAGACCTTTGTGCGGCTTGGAGAAATTCATTATTCTTTGGTTTATGAGATTATTAAAACTATTTCAAATATAGATAATGCTTATTTAATTTTAAATTTAATGCTGTCAATAAAGTTGCTAAATTATATATTGCTTGAAACATCTTTACTGCTTCTATAAACTCATTTATTGACTAATTAAAGAATTGATTAAAGCTTACATGGATATTAATAATGCTTATAATTAAGTCTAAATTTCCAGCTAATAATGAAATTATGAAATTATTTATTATACTTTGGATATTCTTACTGCTAAAATAAGACCATTCGTTCACTGACTGATGATATCTTTAAAATCAATTTGGATATATGGACAATTTATTATTAAAATGTCATTTTAATGGAAATGGAAATTAAATATTTTATGAAAGATAAAGAATTGACCTGGATTTAATTATAGCGATATCATGAAAAGAAGACTCTACGATTAGGAAATTATAATAAGAGTTATTCTGAAATAGGAAATACGTGACGGAATCTTTATGCAAAGTAAATTATGGTGTGAGTAATATATGGTATGAGTAATTGGGAATATGTAAAGATCTAAGTTTTTCCTAGGAATATTTACAACGCAAGTAGAATGTTGTAATGAAAAGCCAGAATTTAAATGATGTTCGAACTGTGAACACTAAACATATTCTAGCATTGAATATTATTTTAGATATCTTGCACAAGTGTGTTTGTTTATATTATATATTTTTTGTATTTTATGTTCAATAATTATACATGAGTTTTGTTATTTTATATGCTACATTAATTATTGCTTTCTGATTAAAATAAAGGTAGTATAATGTAATATTTAATCTAAAAGGGAATGGATGATGGTAATTAGTAATCAAAATTCATCATCATTGGTTTTCAAAGGTATTAAATAATATTATTGATTGTAATATTGGGTTAAATATTATGATGGTGAAATTTATTATATATTCTAAGATATGTTAAACAGTATTATATTTTAGTTTATTAATTTTATATTGAATTATAGAGTATTTTAACAGCACAATTAACCCATACCGGATTTAAAATGAAAAGGGTTTTAATAATATGAATATAAAGTTTGTGCATTTTACTTATATTTTACTACTTGAATATAAATAATTCATAGATTGATGATGGTTGGTGTGGAATTATATTAAATTTCATGTGTATGTGGTAACACATATTTATAATTGGTTGTTATTATTAACAACAATTTAGTGAATCTAGAAAGTGAGTGTCAAATAAGGTTACACATTCATGTTGATGATTGGGGCAGGTGACCATTTTGCAGCTATGAATCTTTTATTGGATGTTACTGGTTTTCATCTTATACTATTATTATTGTATTAGGAGGTTGTTAGTATTTTACATTGTCATGGAAATGCACAACACAATATCTTATAAGGTAATCATGGTCATAATGGATATGCTTGGATGGTATGATGTATTAGGGAAAACATTGATCTTTTATTATATATTTTATTGTATCCATATGGGTGCTGATAGACACCTGAATATTTATTTCATGTATATTCAGACAATATTTTCCTGTATCTATATAGGTGCTGATAGACACCTGGATATGTAGTTCAAGTATAGTCAGACATGACCTAGACTGATATTACTTTGATCATTGTAGATGTGTCTCTTTGATGTATATGTTAGTAATGTTACCCTGGTGCATTGAGTGGAGAGCCAATATTGTGTAAATGTTTATCGTTCATTAGTTGTAATCATGAATAATTTATAGAAAGTATTCAAATGTATTCTTACAGGTTAAAGGAATATGTGTGATCCAGCTAGCTTCCAATCTAATATAGATAAAGTAATGTACTGAAGAAATTGGTAAGACCAATAGTGCAATCTGTTTGTTCTAATAAAGTCAAGATTTTGTAGCTGATTGTCTTATGCTTTAGTAAAATGATAAATTTCATCACATAAATAAATATCTTATGGATAAATTATAGAATCAATAAACAAGAGAATTAGATATGAAAGGCATTCATTTTTATTTAAACTTATGGAAAATATGTAGCTGTAATTAATAATCATGTCAATAATACTAATCCTTAAAATGGAATAATTCATATAATAAGATATTCTATTATCAAACTTATTATTATGTTATTATAATTATTTTTTTTATCAGCTCAAGCAATGCTCACTAATAATATTATTTTGTGGCGTATCTTGGCAAGTATCAGAATTTAGTTGTAAACATTTAATATTTTATTTTTGTTTTAACGTCAAATTATCTTTTGTGGTTGTTGTATATTTAATTTGTAAATAAAATGTAAATGTTATTGTAAATAAATATACTAGTTATTGTTAGTTCATTTATGATCATTCCAGGTCACTAATCACCAATTCAATTCATTTCTAGTGATTACAGTTTAATAAAAATTGTTAATGATTACATATTTTGATTTTATTATTGATCCATCATTACAATCATATAGGCTAATTGTCATGTACTTTTGGGATTTAAAATAATAGAATTATTTAAATTGTATGATGGGTGATTCATAGAATCCATTATTATTTTTCATTTATAATCAAATGCCTGGGTTACTGTAGTTTATTCTTAAGTCAATTAAGATTTTGTAATGTTGTATTGTTCACTATGTAAATCATTTTAATATTGTAATCAGATAAATGAACTAAACTATAATATAAATTTTAAGATATCATATGTATGCTGGTGCATTAGCACATTGAGTGGCAATAAAATAAACTCTCTTGCCTAACTTATATATGATTTGATTGAGATATATCAAAATTACAACCCTGAGATATACAATAAATATATTTTATTATTTAATCATATTATGCAAATTATGGTAGCAGATGAAGCTAGAAGGATTACAGTTTATGGATCTTGGCTGACAGGTAGGTTACAACACTTTGTACCTACTTAAATTTGAAATAAATTTCAATATGTGTATGTAATGTCAGTCATAATTTTTTTTAGTTTGATTTTAATAGTGGATATATTAACCTGGACTGCATTGGACTATGTTGCTATGACAACATATAATATTGGAGGAAGAAATATTTATTATTAATTGTAGTTTGTAAAAATTGTGTATTGGCTTTATTCATTTTAAAATGAATGTGTAAATAATAAACTTTATAGTCTTGATAAAATTAATATTTTTTTTATTATGTATATTTTCGTTACTGCATTCACATTAGTAGGTTATAAACAATACACCTAAATATTTAATGTTTCAATTATACTTGTTATTTTATTAGTATAATACTGTATTGAAAAATATGTGTAAAAAGTATATTTTCATTGTATTATGAAAGAATGTAATCTTAGTTGCTTAGTTTATGTTGGAATAAAAGGATACTATTTGTATTTTAAAACATAAATATTGTACGTTATTTGTAATAAATTTAAAAATATTGATTTTTATTTGTCATTATTTTATATAATAAGATTTTTATTTATGGGATACTGGCTAGAATTGACCACAGAGTTTATACAGAGCATTGCTATAGTTTTTTTTTACATTAGTGAAAAAAGTTTATAAATAGAACTAAGCAGATTAAATGATTTCTCTTGTAGCTTGGCTTCAATAGAAGTAAACTTAACTTACTTCATGTGATTTTTTAAATTTATTTTTATAAGTATATGATAATTAAATGGATAGAATTATGGTGTGAAATCAATAGTGTTCATCCATTCACTGGACAAATTTATCAAGTATTTGTGAAAAGTGATAATTTATTGAAAATATGAAAATTAATTCTTAGCATTTTCAAAAACCATCAGAATGTTTCTTTGCTTTAAAAGTAAATATTATCTACTTTTCAATGATGACATCTAAATTTTAACAACAAGAAAATGTACACAAAGATTAGGTTTACATGCTGATATACTTTTATTAGTTTGATGGATTATTTATACACAATATTGGTTCAGTTTTTATAACATTATCATGGATGAAAATAGTCTCTGTTTATTTAGAATGTTTTATGAATTAATTACTTGCTAAATGAGAGGATATCTACACTGCATTGTTGTGGATATAAACTAGTGTTTGTACACTGATAACATCATAGATCAAATGCCTGCTAAATGAAAGAATAATTTGGATACTTGGAAAATATTGGAATTAATAAAATGTGCTTTGAATCTAATAACTTTTCAAGATCTTTTTATATGTTCTGGAATAATAAAATGTCATTAGCTAGTTGTTTAAGAAATAGACATTATAGTACTATTTTGGGAATATCATATTTGAAGATAAATACTCAGGTCATTTGTTATTGCTCATATAAAAGAATTTGAGTTGTGGGAATAAGAAGATCCTTTTTATTCCTGCATAAATACTATATTTTGGATTGAAGAGGAAAGTATTCATTTATTTAACACTCTCAAAAGGCACATGCTCAATTAGCTTGAAAGGCTGATATTTGAATGTAATATATATATATATATATCTTTATTATTTTTATTAAATATATATATATATATATATATATATATATATTATTTTTATGACTGTATAGTGTGTATTAATATAAATGGTAATATAATTTAAATTAATTAGAGAGTTTTATTTTACATGCTTAAAGTATAAGAGAGTTATATTTTTTTAAATTCAAATTTATATTTTAAAGATGAGTGATTATGATTTTAATTTTAAAAAATATTTATCTCCTTATTCATTGATTATAAATTAATATCAAGTACTTATTTTTTGTTTTATTTTCTTAGGACAACATGAATGAATGGGTAATTTCCTTTAACTATATTTTTTACATATGAAGATTAATAATGCCCTTAATTCTCTTATATTTTGAAAAGTGCATATGTGTTACATCATGTCTGCATTACAGAAATAAATATTTTTAGTTTTAGCATTCTATAGATAAAGTTCAATATACAATGACTATTTAATTTAAAAAAATTAATGTCAATTGAAAACTTATTGCATAAAGCATAATTGGATTATTTGTATATATTTCAAATATTTATTTGCACACACACACACACACACATATATATATTTTCCAATCTTCCGCTACCCAACCTAAATTCAAACCTATTCTTGCATATAATATTCCATTCACTAACACATTTTTTTTATCCTTTTTGTTTGAGTATTTATTAACTAACTTGTTATTTATTAATGAAGATATTGGCACTAAATAATAACAGAGTTTTAACATGTAAAACTTTAAAATTAATAAATATAGCATTTAAAAAAAAAAAAAAAAAAATTTGTATACGCAATGAGAATGGGGAATTAATTATAACAAACTTATAATATCCCAAAAATATATTATAATTTCTGTATTTAATTTATTTTATAAAGATTTATAAATAATTGCCATTGGTGCAGCTCAGATATCTATGAATATTGTAGAGACAAAAGTACTGAGAACAGATATTTAAGTAGAAAAGACATTAGATTATATGTAATTTTTATAAAATTGTGTTTTTTAAATTATTTTTGCCATTAAACTATACTCTTCTTTTAAATCCAATATGGAAGAATTAGATTATCAATTAGTCAAAATTAATTAAAGGTGAGAAGCGTAATCTTGTATAATATTCTAACATAACCTTTAATTAAAAAGTTTCTCTAAAATCAAAAGTAGAAGCTAAAGTTAATTGATTTTACTTTTGTTACAAACATTTTTCTTTTATCAAAATTAATTAAAGTTTGAATACTTATCTAACAATGGCATCTTCCAAAATAATGGGTAAAAACTTTGTATACAGGAAATTTTTGGAAATTAGATTGCAATGACCAATCAGGAAAGGGATTCCAAAAATACCCAAGGCATGGAATAATTACGAATTAATTGGGAAGCACGTAACTTAGGACAGTCAGAAGGAGGCAGTCAGAAAATTTCGTTCGTTAATTTCAATGTATTACTGATAAAATCTAAGTACGCCTTTCTGCCTTCATTCGAGATGGCCTTCCTACAATCTGTGCCCATGGATCCCGATACTCATAGACTATAATTAATATTTTTGTTCATTTAAATAATAAACTTTACCTATACCTGAATAACTATGTTTGACAAACTGAGATAAAGATAATCACCATTGAGATTGAAATCATCAAAAGAACAGCCATTGGTTTACAGAGGTAATCAATTCAAATGCTGCTAGACTCTTGAAAAGGTTACAGTGAATAATTTTAACTCTACTATCTATTTTTAAACATTTTGTAAATGCTTTCATTTGTGACATTTAATATTAGTTATGAATCAATTTGTAAAGTTCTTACCTTTTTGTTAATTGTACCTTGTTCTCTCTCTATATAGCTTAGCTGTAATCTCTCCTACATTAAAACTCTCCTGAATAATTAATTAGTTCTTAATTTTAAAATAATACGGACGTTTTTATTTTTCATGTATTATATTTATACTTTAAGATACTAAATTATATGTCGATAATTTCCCCCAGAATCGCAAATGCTTATGCCAGCTCTTTTAATGAAAAGCCCTCCTTACTTTTTCAGAGGGTAATTAACCTAGTAGTTTTTAAAAACAATTTGTTATTCTTAGTATATAGCTGGTGCCTGCCAGTCTGGGGAAATAAAATCAGAATTGATAATTATTGTGCAGTGTTATTTTCCAAAAACTAAAGTAAAAATCTATTTTCTTAGAAATGTGTTTTTTGGTTGATTAAATAATAGCGCTAACTTCTAAAATCTGTAAATGAGATTTATCGAATTAAATTAATGTTAATTTCTTGAAATCAATAGCCACCACTGACTTTATATATATTTAATAATATGAAAGTATGTATTTATTAAAGCATTCAAAACCAAAGATTTGTAGTAGTTATACTGATTGGGGAAAGTTTATGTGTAGTTTAGAGAGTAAGACATAAGGGGGGGGATCCTTTGGTTCTATGAGCTGTATGTATATTAGCATTAACTGTAATTCTTTCACATCCATGTAGTAATCAAATCCATACAGGTATGCTGAGGTTTTTTATTAATAAAGATAGGTGATAATTCTTTATTCCTTAGTTAAATATATCTATTTATATTAATACAGAGAGTTACAAAATTGTATACACACCGGCCTTTCGTTATATCACTCTATCTCATCTTTGTGCTTCGTTCATTTTTACTTCCAATACCAAGGACAAGGTTTGTGTTAACCTCTTTGGATTTCTTCAGCGTGAGATATTATTGCATAGGATTCGCTCTGGCAAAAGTCCAGCCTATGGCAATTCAATAAAGCGCCTTCTTCATTAATTTTTATGACCCACGACCACTGCAAAGCGTTTACAGAGAGTCATGCCATTCTTTAGCGGTGAATTGAAGCATCTTCTTAGATCTTAGAACAGATCGTTTCCATTGCCATCATACCGTGTGCCTTTCTCCCATATTTTGTTCTTGTTAAAAGCCTATTAATTCTCCTAAACCGTACTGTTATGATTATACTAAATGGATTGCCATTTTTAATATATATTTCATTCACATTTTCAGATACGACACTTCTGCCATTATTATTATTTCCCAAATTAGAAAGCTTCCTACACCACGTTGCTTATATAGCAAATGCAGTATTAAGGTAAATAAAAATTACCCTTATCATCTAACTGTAATAAACTTACATATTAGTATGAATGCTGTTATTTTTATTACTGGTGGATTCAAATCACTTCACGTACTGTAGTCATAGCACTATTATTAAAAATCTTATGTATCCCATTCAATGTCGATCAGAAGTATTGACATATAAATAGCCGCAATAGAATAAAGCCATGAATTATTTGTTATTGATGATTAAATATGTTTCATTGGCCTATAGTATTAGTAAGGGAGGTTAATGTTGTCCAAGGAAAGATAAACACCCATTTTATTTACATTGTAATACCAATAACGTTTGCAATCATATATATTTCAAGTTGAGTTTAATAAATTTTATATCTTTTCGTAAATATCTAAGTCATTGCTTCATTTATTGAATAGAAGTAATTTTGATGTAATATAAAAAGGTTTCACTTACTAGATGATCGAAGATGTCGCTAATTATAATATTCTAGACATGGACTCAAGAAGAAGTTCGAATAAGAGTCTTTTGTGTGTCACGAGCTTTGTGATGCTGGCGGGGAGTAGGAATAAGTTAGAGTCAGTATCATTGGAATTGTTGCTCATAAGTGGGTAGATCTGGAAAATAGGCGAAATAGGACAGGAGTTCTAATGAATGTTTCACTGACGCTATTATCTTGCACAGGATTGGATTCGAGGTACTTTTTACTAGATGACTAGATCTTAGTATATGAAGACAGAACTGAAGCCGACCAGGTACAGTTTTTTTCCCCGAGTGTATGCGAGGCGCCAGACATTAGGCTATTAATTATTTTTACACCTGCAGAACCCTGAATAATAGATGTTAAGAATACTTTCATATATGATGTTTGTTATTCTCTAAATAATAAAAATATATTGATGTAAAATTTTTTTCTTGGTTTGTACACCCAGTTCAGATGATGTTCTTTTTAAATATTATACACACTATGTACAAGTCATTACAAATATGTATATAATTCTCCCAATAATGTCAAGTATATATGATTTTTTTTTCCCTAAGCCATATTCGGTATATATGTGATGTTTTTGTTCTTCTTCCATAAATAATGTTGTAAATATATATATGTACTTTTCTTGGGGTGAGTGAAAGAAGTAGTGGCTAGCTTTTTAAGTACTTTTACCCCCCCATAGTATGTGATATTTTGATTCTTCTTCTATAATTAATGTTTTAAATATATATGACACTTTCTTGGGGTGGTGAAAGAAAAAGTAGTGGCAGCTTTAATACTTTCACACCCATAGTATGTAAAAAAAGAGATATGTGCTTCCAAATAGTAATGACATCTTTAATTACTTTATTATATTATACATCTGAACTGCTATACAGCTGTCATAAATAAAAATATGTATTTATAAAAATGTACAATCATCTAGTAAAAGTGTTGTAACAATCTACTCCTCTTGACTGGCGCCCGGTAATAATACCATTATAAATTTTGTCATCAGGTGGTAGATTGAATAAACTAAAAAAAAAATATTAGAAACAATGATTCCAAAATTTAACAAGTTATATAGAGAGCATTATTTGTACTCAACTATTGTACTCAACTATGTACTCAATTATGTAATGTACTCAACTATGTAATGCAAGTTGTGATAATTTTAATATGAAGTAATACAATTTTAAGTATGTTTCAGGTGCAAAGGAACAACCAAACTTAAAGACCCGGCAAAAACACTGAAGAATGAACAAGAGTAGATTAGGTAACAATATGATATTCGAACATATATATACTGTAAATGTTGGATCTAGAGGTTAATAATACAAAAGGCAGGCATGGTAGAAAACTAAATATAATAAATCAGGTATAGATTGGGTACAGGTATGGAAGAGCAGAACAAGGGAGAGACTGTTGAGAATGGGGGAGAGGTGTATCAGGCCATAAATAAATAAAAACAAACAGGAAACCATAAGCGAGCATTTTTGTGTCTTAAATAAATAAAAATATACATAAATAAAATACACATATATCTATCTATATTTGAAGCTTAGCAGAATGGAGAATAGTGATAAAGAGAAGATATATCAGGGAAAGATGCTCAGGTCAGGAAGAGTAATCTATGATGATGATCAAAAGATGGAAGCGGAAAGCGAAGAGAAAACTGATGCAGAGCAAGAACATCAGGAAGTTGTAACCATGGAATCTGTAGAGAGCTCCACACAGAAACAGAATATAAACCTACAAACATTGTTGATGAATATGTTCACCAACATGGAAAAAAGATTCGAAGCCAAGCATAATGAGATGAAGGAGTGGATGTCATCACTGTGTAATGAAATGAACAGTAATATATTAAAGCAAATAGATGAGGTGCGAGCAGACTGCAGGAAAGGCTATGAAAGGGTTCATACTGAAGTCGAAGGGCTCTTGGAGGAGCAAAAAGAAAAAACTAAAACTATAGTATCCAAAATGACTGGAGAGTTAATGATGACACGAAGTGTGATAGACCAGCAAGAAGCTGCCCACCACATAGCCATAAGTCAAATAAATGAACGTTTGGGTGATGAACTGAAGTGTCATGAAGAACAAGAGAGGGATCATTTTAAGGTGCAGGAAACACAGGAGACAGAGTTTCAAGACCAGCTAAAGGGAACTGAGAGGTGAAATTGATAAACTAAAAAGCAGCGCAGTGAAAATTTCAGGGGTTCAAACCTGATGCTTAGGACCAGTACAGGAACACCACGTTGATAGGACATCAAATGTTATGCCCATTGGACAAATCTCGAATGCACAAGCCTACATGGTGAAGTTCATCCAAGTGAAATCATTCAAAGGTGATGCTGGAGAAAATCTGAAAGGGCATATTGAAAGTCTTCAAGAATTGGTCGATTCCAACAGATCTCAGCACCGGATCAAGTAGCTTTGGCAATTCACTATCTCAATGGATATGCAAAATCATGGTGGGAAAGCCATGAAGACAAGCCACTGAATTTTGAACAGTATGCAGCAGCTCTGTTAAGGACCTTCTGGAGCGAGGAGCGCCAGGATGGCATTTATCATTCAGTTTTAAAAGAGATGTATGGATCGACCGACAAGGAAACACACACACAGTTTTTTTTTAGGCAAGTGGCACGTCTCCGGTCTCTGACGGCATTCCCATTTACAGAGACCCAGATTATCCATGCAATACAACAAAATATGCCACCATACATACAACAAATTATGGTAGGATGCCGAATCAGGAGAATTGAGGAAATGGCACAATTCCTCACCACCATTGACTACACGCCGATCAACAAAGGACCTCATGAAAGAATATGGACAGTTGAGCGAGCTAGAAACCAAGCAATCTCTCATGATCAACCTAACTTCTGGCAGGGTGACCAAACCCTCAATAAACAGCCATTTGAACCTCCTGATTGGGGAAAGTAAGACAGAACAATAAATCACAGACGGATAGATAAGGAATTTGAACCACGTTTTTAAACAGGAAAATATGAATATAGTTTTGCAGTCAGTGATAGATAGGTCAAAAATTTTTGTTTAGCATATAGCAGCAAAGAAAAAATGGGGCTAGCATTAGCTTGATAATTTTTTTTATATATCTAAATAGATTACGTACTCCTTTCAAACCAGGTTGTTCTTTTGTCACCGGAACAGCAAGTAAGATATTTTTTTTTTACATTTTTTTTTATCAATTGTAAGTCCAGGAAAATGAAGCGGAATCTGAGATTCAGATTGCGCTTCACAGCCCACTTCCAATCTTCCGCTACCAACCTAAATTCAAACCCTATTCTTGCATATATATTCCATTCACTAACACATTTTTTTTATCCTTTTTAACAAAGATATTGGCATAAATATCTGAGTTTAAACATGTAAAATAAAATTAATAAATATAGCATTTAAAAATTTGTATACGCAATAGGGAATGGGGAATTAATTATAACGGACTTATAATATCAAAATATACTATAATTTCTGTATTTATTTATTTTATAAAAGTTATAGTAATTGTTTGTTAATTGCAGCTCAGATATCTATAGATATTGTAGAAACAAAAGTACTGAGCAAATGTTTAGTGGAAAAGTTCGTTATATGTAATTTTATAAAATTGTGTTTTTAAATTATTTTTGCCATTAAACTATACTCTTCTTTTAAATCCAATATGGAAGGTGTGATTGTAATTAGTCAAAATTAATTAAAGGTGAGAAGCGTAATCTTGTATAATATTCTAACATAACTTTAATTAAAAGTTCCCTCTAAAATCAAAGTAGAAACTAAACTTAATTGATTTACTTTTGTTACAAACATTTTCTTTTATCAAAATTAATTAAAGTTTGAATACTTATCTAACAATGGCATCTTCCATCACAATGGGTAAAGCTTGTATACGAATTCTTTTGGAAATTAGATTGCAATGACCAATCAGAAAGGGATTCCAAAAATACCAAGGCATGGAATAATTGCAATTAATTTAGAGAGTAACTAGGACAGTCAGAGGAGAGCAGTCAAAGAAAATTTCGTTCGTTAATTTCAATGTGTACTGAGTAAATCTAAGTCGCCTTTCTCACCATTCCGAGATGGCCTTCCCTGCAATCTGTGCCCATGGATCCCGATTCTCATAGACTATAATTATGTGCCTGTTCGTTAAATAATAAACTTACTACCTGCCTGAATAACTATGTTTGACAAACTAGATCTAGTCTCCGCAGGAATTGAAATCATCAAAAGAACCACCATGTTTTACAGAGGTAATCATTTCAATGCTGCTAGACTCTTAAAGTTACCGTGAATAATTTTAACTTTCACCTATCTATTTTTTAAACATTTTGTAAATCTTTCATTTGTAAAATTTAATATTAGTTATGAATCAATTTGTAAAGTTCTTACCTTTTTGTTAATTGTACCTTGTTCTCTCTCTATATAACTTAGCTGTAATCTCTCCTACATTAAACCTCTCCTGAATAATTATTAGTTCTTAATTTCACGTCTATGCGGCAATATTTTATTTTCATTATTATATTTTATACTTTCAGATACTAAATTATATGGCGATAATTTTCCCCCAGAATCGCAAATGCTTATGCTAGCTCTTTTAATAAAAAAAAACCCTCCTTACTTTTCAGAGGGTAATTAACCTAGTAGTTTTTAAAAACAAATTTGTTATTCTTAGTATAGCGGGTGCCTGCCAGTCTGGGAAATAAAATCAGAATTTGATAATTATTGTACAGTGTTATTTTTCAAAAACTAAGTAAAAATCTATTTTCTTAGAAATGTGTTTTTTGGTTAATTAAATAATAGAGCTAACTTCTAAAAAATCTGCAAATAGATTTATATGAATTAAATTAATATTAATTTCTTGAAATCAATAGCCACCACTGACTTTATATATATTTAATAATATGAAAGTATGTATTTATTAAAGCATTCACAACCAAAGATTTGTATTAGTTATACGTTGGGGAAAGTTTATGTGTAGTTTAAAGTAAGACATAGAGGGGGGGGGATCCTTTAGTTCTATGGTGACATATTATAATGGCATTAACTGTAATTCTTCCACATCCATGTAAGTAATCCAAGTACTTACCAGTACGCTAGGTTTTTATTAATAAAGATTGGGCGATAATTCTTTATTCCTTAGTTAAATATATCTATTTATATTAATGTCACAGAAGTGTTACGGTATACCGGCCTTTCGTTATATATATATCTTTGTGTTTACGTTCATTTTTTACTTCCAATACCAAAGGACAAAGTTTAGCAAACCTCTTCTCGATTTCTTCAGTGCGAGATATTATTGCCATAGAGGTTACCCTCTGGCTTGAAAGTCCAGCCTATGGCAATTCAATAAAGTGCCTTCTTCAGGTGTTTTATGCCGCCCGACCCTGCAGACGTTTGCTGAAAGTCGCCTTTCTTTGCTGGTGAATTAAAGCATCTTCTTAGATCTTAGAATAGATCCTTCCATTGCCATCATACACGTACTTGCTCTCTCCCATATTTTGTTCTTGTTAAAAGCCTATTAATTCTCCTAAGCCGTATTGTTATATGATTATACTAAATGGATTGCCATTTTTTAATCATATATTTCATTCAC